>JAVTVY010003964.1:0-38775 GCA_036873755.1 Hanleya hanleyi | reverse complement strand
AACGACTAATTGAAACGATTTCAGCAATACACTTCACGATACTCACTGGTTTTTTCCATACCATAACTTTTCGAATAAACAGCTTGAACCTGCGAAAATAAAACAATGCTACAGTAAGTTCCTCAAGTATTCGCGACCCCAATTCAAATCTGAAATGCTTAATTACTTTGAGGTCACGTGGTTATGTATGTATGAAAAAAAAATTCGCTGAAAGAGAGGTAAATATATCCGTATCATTGTATCACTTACAACTAATCATAACTTTGTTTGAACACACCGTCTTCAAAAGTTCTGTGAATCTCGATATGAACAACGGGCTAATACTTTGAATGGTGTCGAAGTAAAAAATATGCACCGAATTCTTATCACCTCGGAACACGGGCCTTTGACCTCAATCTCCGTGAACTTGACCCTGAAGACAATGATTTCATATCATATACCGGTATACCAGTATGATACCGTAAGCAGAATACTTATCATAGTCACGGCTATGGCACCATATATACCGCTGTGTACACAATGTTTTCTCACTCGGTTTGTATGGGGATATACCAATTTGTTCAGAAACGAACAAGCCTGTCCAGTGTTCGAAATAGAAACAGCCTGTGACAAATTCACTGGAAAAGCTCGCCGGTAAGTCTCCGGTATTTACAATAACTAAGATCATCAGCAGTATAGATAACTGACATATCGCCATTATGAGAAGTTTGAATTAGACAATCATGACAAAGTAATTGAAAGGACGAATAAGAATATTTCAGGCCTACCGATTGTCTGATCTGGCTTATACTCGCATATTGCATACGGGTATCAAATATACTACACGTGTTGTTTTTCACAACTTTCACAGATCTTTTCGAACGGACAGCGTCACTGAAGGTATACCCGCGAAACAAAACCATGGTATGGCAAGTTCTCTAAGTATTCGCAACCCTAATTCAATTTGAAAACTTTCGCTTTTTTTCAAGGTCACTGAATCATGCTCCGTGAATACACGCAAACGATATGATTTCCCAAAAGAGAGTATACTTCCTATTGTGAGATTATACTTCTTATTGTTTTCATATGATTCTATCATTTACGATCATGCTCAGCTCATTGCTAACACTCTCTTGGATTTAGATATCAGCCCATGGATAAATATTCTGAAAGGTATCGAGTTAAAGAAATGATGGCATTGCGGGAAGCTCTTGTCAGCTTGGAACACAGGGTGTTGACCTCTACAAAATGTCCGGCGTATCTATGCTCATGATATCGAGACAAATCATTAGATGTCAGGATCAGTAGATGAGAGTAGATATGGAGATCGGTGACGACCTCTGCCTTAGCAATCAATTGCCGCGAAACCTGTGCATACCGACCATGCTTGGGATCAGATAGTAGTGTCGGTTTTGACAGGGTTCTGGTTTATCAAGGTTCAAAATACTTTAAATTTAAGTATTCTGAGCCTGGATAATGTCGACAGTTAGAGGTTAATCGGGTTAGGCCTACCGTGGTGTCGTTATTTTTTGGTTTCACTGTTAGTAGTATGTTCACCGCAAAAAAGGTCATATTTTCCAGGGAGGTAACTCTTGGTGGCGACAGGTGGCGTTGTGGTTATGGATTGCATCAGAATTGGCTGGGTGCCAAGTTTTATATAGTTCTTTCACCTTGAATTCTCCGCGGTGATGCGGTCATGTCTGGCGGTGATGCGGTCGCGGAAAAAAGCTTCCGCGGAGAAAAAGTAGTCCCCAGAATTCAAATACGCTGCATGGTCCGATTGGGTCGTATAAGGTATCAATGTGAAGCATTTGTGAAAGCGCATCTGATGGGCTGGGTGTAGGGTTGAAATATCGTCATTCTGCGCATGCGCGGTAGACAAAGGGTATGGAAATAGACGTTTTAGGGTCTGGGTGGGCCACTAGTGGTCCTATGGAGTCGTATGAGGTATCAATGTGAAGCATATGTGAGAGGGCATCCGACGGGGTGGGTGTGACGTGGAACTGACGCCATTCTGCGCATGCGCAAACAGGGAATTGTGGGAAAAGGGCATTGGAAATAGACGTGTTGGGGTCGAGGTGGGCCACTAATGATCCTATGGAGTCGTATGAGGTATCAATGTGAAGCCTATGTGAGGGGGCATCCGTCTGGGCTAGTGTCTCGGCCGTTGTCGACATTCTGCGCATGCGCAGACAGGGAATTGTGGGAAAAGGGTATGGAAATAGACGTTTTGCGGTCGAGGTGGGCCCCTAGTCGTCCGATGGGGTCGATTGAGGTATCGTTGTGAAGGATACGTGAGGGGCATCCGCCTAGACTAGTATGACGTGGAACTCACGTAATTCTGCGCATACGCAGTAGACAAAGTGTATGGAAATAGACGTTTTGGGATCTAGGTGGGCCACTAATGGTCCTATGGAGTTGAGTGAGGTATCAATGTAAAGCAGTCGTGAGGGAGCATCCGCCTGGACTAGTGTGTCGTCCGTGTTCGACATTCTGCGCATGCGCGGACAGGGAATTGTGGGAAAAGGGTATGGAAATAGACGCTTTGGAGTCGAGGTGAGCCCCTAGTGGGTCGATGGAGTCTTATGAGGTATCGTTGTGAAGAATTCGTGAAGGAGCATCCGCCTGGACAAGTGTGTCGTTCGTGTTCAACATTCTGCGCATGCGCAGACAGGGAATTGTGGGAAAAGGGAATGGAAATAGACGGTTTGGGGTTTAGGTGGGCCACTATTGATCCGTTGGAGTCGAGTGAGGTATCAATGTGAAGCACACCTGAGGGAGCATCCGACGGGGTGGATGTGGGGTAGGAATATCGTCATTCTGCGCATGAGCATGAGCATTTCGGGGCCGATGTGGCACACTAGTGATCCAAATGGGTTGTGGGAGGTGTCAAAGTAAAGCTTTTGTGGGGTAGAGTCAGAATGGCGTGTTTTTTTTGCAAGTCGCGTCAATCTGCGCATGCGCAGTTGGGTGTAGTAAGTAAAGTGGCCATTTTGGGGAAGTGAAGGCAGGTATTTGGTGTAGAGATGAACCACTATTGTTCCGAATGCGTCGTGTGGGGTGTCATTTTGTAGCTCTCGGGGTGTATACTCCGATTGGAGGGATGTCCACGTCATCTGTGACGTCATCGGTGACGTCATCAGTAGGAGTAGTAGCGAAAGTGGGCATTTTGGGGAAGTGAAGGAAGGTGTTTTGGGTAGAGAGGGACCATCCTTGGTCCTAATATGTCGTGTGGGGTGTCATCTTGTAGTTCTCTGCATGTAGATGCAACTACACACTTGGTGGTCGCATCGTGCATGAATACTACATATGACTTGATACTGTGAACTATAACTGTAAAGTCAGGATGGCCGAGTGGTCCAAGGCGCCAGTCCTAAGTGCTGGTCTGCGCAACGCAGGGCGTGGGTTCGAATCCTACTCCTGACACATGAGTCTTTTTGTATATACACCTTTTGTATTATACCATATCTGTGCAGTATTATACCATATCTGGCCTGTATTATACCATATCTGGCCTGTATTATACCATATCTGTCCTGTATTAGACAATATCTTCGCTACCGAATGCGTCATGTGAAGTGGCATCTTGTAGCAACGCTCGCCAACGCCAAGCTGAATTAGCCCAAAAGCTCTCATTTTTCTAGACACTAATACATCGAAATGCAGTGAAGCCCGCCAATGACCGTCGTTACGCCCTAGCCTAACACCTTGACGCCATGATATAGACCGAAGAGAGAACAACAACAACAACAACAAGGATGAGAGAACAACAACAACACGTTTTTTTTCATATAGTTTATTCTCCCCAATGTTACATCATACCCACGCTGGGGTAGCCGCGTTGTGTAGGTTTACAATACAAGTAGCCTCTTGTCCAATCAGAGGCCGTCATTTGGCACTGCATCTGTCATACTCGTTGTTGCTCGTTAGATGTATTCTCAGCTGCTCTTGTCCAATCAAAAGTCGCCATTTCAGACAGTCCTATCTTCGGCCATGTTCGCTCTGAACCGTTTGTTCTATGGTGTAGAGATGGACCATGCTACTGTCATCTTGCAGTTCTCGAGGTGTAGACTACACCTCGAGAACTGCAAGATGACACTTCGCACGACGCATTCGGACCAAGGATGGTCCATCACCAGGGCGTTGAAGCGTTGAGCTTGGCGTTGGCGAGCGTTGCTACAAGATGCCACTTCACACGACGCATTCGGTAGCGAAGATATTGTCTAATGCAGGACAGATATCGTATAATACAGGCCAGATATGGTATAATACTGCACAGATATGGTATAATACAAAAGGTGTATATACAAAAAAACTCATGTGTCAGGAGTAGGATTCGAACCCACGCCCTGCGTTGCGCAGACCAGCACTTAGGATTGGCGCCTTAGACCACTCGGCCATCCTGACTTTACAGTTATAGTTCACAGTATCAAGTCATATGTAGTATTCATGCACGATGCGACCATCAAGTGTGTAGTTGCATCTACATGCAGAGAACTACAAGATGACACCCCACACGACATATTAGGACCAAGGATGGTCCCTCTCTACCCAAAACACCTTCCTTCACTTCCCCAAAATGCCCACTTTCGCTACTACTCCTACTGATGACGTCACCGATGACGTCACAGATGACGTGGACATCCCTCCAATCGGAGTATACACCCCGAGAGCTACAAAATGACACCCCACACGACGCATTCGGAACAATAGTGGTTCATCTCTACACCAAATACCTGCCTTCACTTCCCCAAAATGGCCACTTTACTTACTACAACCAACTGCGCATGCGCAGATTGACGCGACTTGCAAAAAAACCCACGCCATTCTGACTCTACCCCACAAAAGCTTTACTTTGACACCTCCCACAACCCATTTGGACCACTAGTGTGCCACATCGGCCCCGAAATGCTCATGCTCATGCGCAGAATGACGATATTCCTACCCCACATCCACCCCGTCGGATGCTCCCTCACGTGTGCTTCACATTGATACCTCACTCGACTCCAACGGATCAATAGTGGCCCACCTAAACCCCAAACCGTCTATTTCCATTCCCTTTTCCCACAATTCCCTGTCTGCGCATGCGCAGAATGTTGAACACGAACGACACACTTGTCCAGGCGGATGCTCCTTCACGAATTCTTCACAACGATACCTCATAAGACTCCATCGACCCACTAGGGGCTCACCTCGACTCCAAAGCGTCTATTTCCATACCCTTTTCCCACAATTCCCTGTCCGCGCATGCGCAGAATGTCGAACACGGACGACACACTAGTCCAGGCGGATGCTCCCTCACGACTGCTTTACATTGATACCTCACTCAACTCCATTGGACCATTAATGGCCCACCTAGATCCCAAAACGTCTATTTCCATACACTTTGTCTACTGCGCATGCGCGGAATGACGTCAGTTCCACGTCATACTAGTCCAGACGGATGCCCCTCACGTATCCTTCACAAAGATACCTCAATCGACCCCATCGGACGACTAGGGGCCCACCTCGACCGCAAAACGTCTATTTCCATACCCTTTTCCCGCAATTCCCTGTCTGCGCATGCGCAGAATGTCGACAACGACCGAGACACTAGCCCAGACGGATGCCCCCTCACATAGGCTTCACATTGATACCTCATACGACTCCATAGGACCATTAGTGGCCCACCTCGACCCCAAAACGTCTATTTCCAATGCCCTTTTCCCACAATTCTCTGTTTGCGCATGCGCAGAATGTCGTCAGTTCCACGTCACACCCATCCCGACGGATGCCCCCTCACATATGCTTCACATTGGTACCTCATACGACTCCATGGGACCACTAGTGGCCCACCCAGACCCCAAAACGTCGATTTCCATACCCTTTGTCTACCGCGCATGCGCAGAATGAGGATATTTCAACCCCACACCCAGCCCATCAGATGCGCCCTCACAAATGCTTCACATTGACATCTTATACGACCCAATCGGACCAGGCAGCGTATTTGAATTCTGGGGACTACTTTTTCTCCGCGGAAGCTTTTTTCCGCGACCGCATCACCGCCAGACATGACCGCATCACCCGCGGAAGAATTCAAGGTGAAAGAACTATATAAAACTTGGCACCCAGCCAATTCTGATGCAATCCATAACCACAACGCCACCTGTCGCCACCAAGAGTTACCTCCCTGGAAAATATGACCTTTTTCGCGGTGAACAGACTACTACTGTTATACAGATTTTGCCATACTCTATCTTCTACGTACCCCACCTCTTATATTCTTTCACGGCTCACCAGGGATGAACCACGAGGAGATAACCAGTCCGACAGCACAGGATGGAAATGAATGCGACTCAAAAAATCATATATCGAACCCTGGGATAGATGAAACAGATGATGAACTCATTTATGGGGTCACCGACAGACCACCTATCTATCTCTGCATTTTTCTAGGATTGCAGGTCAGTGGAAACTGATTATATCTTAAAAATATCCCACCGTCTTGTAAAGCTCAAATTGTTTTGTCCGTTTTGTAATTGGCAGAAAAGTTACCTGTGATTGGGGGGAAAAAAGTATTGACCCGGTTTCGTCACAACTTCCGACAAAACGGAAGTAAGGCTTACCTTTTGATCGACCACAGTTAAAGTTTTTCTCAGTTAAACAGAAAACACACGAACGAAACATTTGAAACCTAAGGTTAATATTTCAGATGATGATGTGTGACGAGTACATCTTCATCCTTCACAACGTTGCACATCACGTATGGCGATATGTGATCAATCTGGCTACAATTTGAGAAGCTTAGAAAACCATGAATATCTGGGGAACCCAGTAATCCTTTTTGTTATAGTAATATTTTTCAATAAGCAATAACAAAATCATTCCGCAGATAGCCTTTAGACATATAATATTTATCTAGTGTTACATTGCATTACTTACTTCCTGTCGTTAAATTGAAGAGAGTTGTACTCATATCGGCAAAATTTTCGACTGAATCGTTTATGTTTGCAGCAAACACTAATGGCTCTACCTGGATGTTTGTCAATTTCCTTTGTTCTTGCCGACCTGATTTGTGCTCACCCGTCCGACATCATACGGTCAAAGATCTTCTGCACCACCCTTTTTATGTGCGGCGTGTGTACTATAATGCAGTCGTGTTTGGGCGTCAGGTAAGAGCCGGCCATAAGACCCCTCCAGTAGAATGCTACAGTGTAAGCCCGATCGAAAGAATACCCACATCCTACATTTTACTCCAAAAGATCATGTTGATTCTCGGGAGTAAAGTGCGCCATTCCGTTTTTTTTGGCGAAATCGCCT
Organism: Hanleya hanleyi; assembly: GCA_036873755.1. Lineage (NCBI taxonomy): Eukaryota > Metazoa > Mollusca > Polyplacophora > Lepidopleurida > Hanleyidae > Hanleya > Hanleya hanleyi. The sequence goes on along the minus strand of JAVTVY010003964.1, from coordinate 31,497 downwards.
GTAAAGTCCACTTTTTCTGCGTCTTTAATGAGAGTTTCGGCTGTTTTCCAAGTTCAGTATTTTACATCCACCCACCAGTTCCGTGAACTCAAGTTCAAAAGTCAAAGGTCAGCGGTTATACAACTCACATTTACAACATAAACTTTCCCCACAACGCCTCCCCCTTACGAATGTCCAAAGTCCATTTTTTTCAGGATTTTTGGCGAGATATCCTATATTTACCTGCATCCGGCAGTCACGTGACTCAAAGTTGCCATGGATACACTCCAATGTCCAAGGTCAACCCACCCGATTTTCACATCATTTTTCACTGACGACTCTGCCCTTTCGAATGCGCGGAGAGTCCAGCTTCTGTTACTACTTGGGTATCCCCAGACGTCTTGTCTGAAAGCTCCCTTCAATAGCTGATTTTCGGTATGGAAAATATTATTTCATGAGTTCTCTTTCGCTAAACCATAGCGTGAATAATGTATTTTAATATTTTGAACTTCAAACAATCACATCGTGTGGAAATGTTTTGGAATATACCCAGACACATGTTCATGTCCCAATTGTCACCTTTCAATTCTGTTATCTGATAGTTATATGATAAAGACTTGATTGATTATTCAGAAATTTGACACGCGGCATTCGAGCACAAACTAGCCTTTATCTACTTGGCACACACTGTCAAGAGACCGTATTTATTCATATGAACATATTAAGATACATGTGTGCTTTATATGTGCTTTTCAAAAAAAAAAAAATATATATATCCCAAATAGAATTGATGTTTAAAGAATATTTCGAAGAATAAAAGTAATGCGAACGTCCGCAAATTAACGCAAATTTCCGGGATATATATCTGCCTTCAGTAATTTTTCCTGGTTCCTCAGTTCATGTATTGTTTACAATGTTTCTAATGGTAATACAAGGTTCAATCACAATAAATCAAATCTTTTGTTCTTGTTTTTGCAGGTTACCCATATTTCAAGGGCCTTCGCAGAGTTTCATCTTACCGCTCATGGCATTGAAGAATTTCGGTAGATGGCAATGCAATGGGGTGGCAAATGGTACTAAAAATGATTAAAACAATTCTCTTATACAATTGAATACAATGAATAATTTGTAACTCAGCCTTGTTCAATGGGCAACACAGCTGAGTATATCACTCGATAAGCACCTTCCGCTTTAACATGAGCATATTAGCATCGGGGGTAACGCTGTCGCGATCGAACACCGACTTTGTGAAGGAGGTTGGCGCCAATTCTGTCTCTTCGTCAGTATAAGTTTAAAAAATCACGACCAGATAACCATTGTGACGAACTATAGATTCGTCGGACGTTCACACGACATCTGGCAATCACAGACAAATTAGTGACTAAATTGTCAATCCTGATATGGTATTTCGCCTACGTCACTAAATCGCCCAACACGACCATAGTGTGCCAGGACCGACGTAATAATGCGATTTGACCGGGTTATGTTGTTCATATAATTTCCTTACGCATGTAGCTTAGCAACTGACCTGTTATTGGTGGGAAATGTAGTTGTGACACATCCCACTTACAGTAGGCATTCGTCGTTCATAAAGAATTCCCTCGTTCATATTGGGATGTCTTATATTTCACAAGGGAGAAGCGATTAAGGATTTTCAATGATGCATCTAAAACATCATGATATAACGTGAAATAACATGCACATCGTTTAAAATTTCAATACATTCTGGTTTTATGTACAATTTTTGCTCTCTCCTCAACGGGTTCAAACGGTTTAAGCGGGTTGAACTCTTCTCTTGCTGGTGTGTATGTCTCATATATATGTCGCAATTTGAAATTAAAAGCGACCGATCCGAAATCCGATAATCAGCCGTCGTCTAGAAAAGAATATCCGCGTCAATAATCAGAATACTTTTTTTCGTTCGACAGTTAGAAATTCTAAATTTCGAAGTTTTCTGATTTACCAAAGGTGATTTCCTCACTTGTATTAACTTTTTGTATCAAGTTAATAAGGTGTAAACAGTTAGCTATCCCCCACTGCCTGACATTATTTATGTAAGTCATTCTGATATTCCATATAAATGACACATCTCACATGCTCATACACCTCTCTTACATTTTCCAGGTGATCATAACGTTACCGCCACCAATTACAGTTCATCCACAGATGATTCAATGGCCATTCGTCAGTTGGCAATGGATGCGAAACTACAAGAGGTAATGACTAGGACCCGTATGCACTCATTTATATAATTAGATAACAGTGTTACCATACAGGGAGGTGAATTTTCGACAGCTAACCCTGTCCCAGAACCACATCATTTCGACAGGACTGGAAATGAAGCCTAAACGATTGGAGGGAAATCCGAAAATTGCTTGCAATCTTAGTGAAGACAAATTTCGAATTCAACGTATCTTATAAGTTGCTAAGTTCAAAGTTTTATCTAAAGAACATCTAAAAATAAGAATAATAATAATAAAAAAAAATAAAAATAAAATAAAATAAAATAAAAAATTGCTATATACCAACCCTGCTATTATTTAAAATCTTTCCTGATAATATTTTGGTAAGTTAATATTTCATAGAACGTCTATACAGCGTAATTTTCTTTCTTTTAGCTCCAGGGTAGTTTGATGGTGGCGTCACTTGTGCAAATGCTGTTGGGTTGCACTGGGCTGATCGGATTCCTTCTTCGGTTTATTGGGCCTCTAACTGTTGCCCCTACCATCACTCTCATTGGGCTGTCCCTGTTCAGAGTGACTATCCACTATGCTCCCTCCCAGTGGGGAATTACTGCAATGTAAGTATAATAATGCATGATACATGTATATTCAAACCGTATCTTAAATATATCTGATACGTCATTTAGGCTTTTTGAACATTAAACTTTTTGTTAAACGATCGGATGCCACAGAAAATGCGCAAACGTTTAGAAAACTGCACGAGTAACCCTTTTTCAGAAGTTGTCTTCTGTTGGAAAATATCCATTGACAAAAAATGACAACACTACGTGAATGATCTTTTAGGAATAACCATTTTAGGTAGAAGGATTTTTCTCGAAACCCCCCCCCCTGATAAATTAAGAATAATGTTATACCGCATCGATCACATGCCTTGAAACTAAAGTTTCGCTGTTCGGTATGAGCCATACACAGTTACCTGAGCTGTAGGATATTGGATGGTAGATGTCTAAGTATATTTTCAACAAATTCTGAAAATTAATTAAAAAAAAAATTTCAAATAGATTTTTCTAAATATTTTTCTAAATATTTTTCCCTTTCATCTTGACTCAAATAAAGTCATTGTATTTGCTGTCAAGCCGACTTACTACAGTTTTAATTTTCTACCGCACCCTGACCTCTCAATCTAATTAAATCTACTTGCAGTAACGCGAGAGTCAACCAATCCGGAGAACTCTTCACAGTGCTTTGAAGGGAACATAATTGTAGGTGCATTTTGGATGGTTCAGCCTAATCATACGCTACGCTAGTGGGGTATCTTCTGATGTCGCCGCCCTCCCGCTAGGTTGGCACCATAATGCGGGGTAGAATTACGGGCTGGTCTTGACTATGGCCCTATTCCCTCCTCTCCGACTGCAAGTGAATTGGTTAAAATGCGGACGTGCTGCCATAAGGCTATTAAATATTCATCACCTTGGCGCTCTGAACACCAAATTCAATTGAAACCAGAAAGATTCTACACAGCGACATATACGATTGGAGAGCATTGATAGGATATTAATTTATTAAGATTGCCTGATCGCTATGGCCGTCTTTTTTACTATGTCATAGAGGTCAAGGTATGGTAAAACATTAAAACTGTTGTAACTCGGCTTTACATTAAAGGGAAGGATTTATTTGAGTCAAGATGAAAGAGAAAAGGAGTTAGGAAATATATAAAAAAAAATTATATTTGAATTTGCCATGTACCATCCAATATCTCACAGGCCAGGCAACTGTGAAGCCATAGGGCTGGGGCATCTTTCTTGCTCTGTAGACAAAAATGTTTAGGGCATATGCGAAATTGTCTCCAGGGGGTCGCGATACCTTAATTCTTTGAGTCGACAATCTGTACACCATTTTACTGATACTCTTAAAAATGACGAAGGGATGCCCCCATAGCTTGCATGTCCAAGCCATACATGCACGACTCGTGCTGAAGAAGTTCTCGACGATTTTCTGAACTTGGCGGCCTTCAGCACTGAATTCAGCGAATATATCATTTTAAGACGTCGCATAAAGCCCGGAGGTAGCACTTTATTGGGTCCGGCACATTTTCGGGTCAGTTACTGTAATAACCTAGCTAGGATATTCTTTCCTGACTTGTTACCCAAATAGGGTAACGTATGAAGAGAGGGGTTGTTTTCGGTCACAGCGGACCTAACTGAATGGATAAAACGGAAGTGATAGTCCTGTCAATTGATTGACCAACAGAGCCACACTGTTAAAATACAACAGAAGTTGCCATCACTACATATTGCTTGACGATCATATAAAATTATATATATATATTTTATATTTATATTTTAGGACGGTTTTTCTTGTTCTGTTGTTCGCGTTGTTTCTGCACGGTGTCCAGGTTCCCTTGCCGACATACAGGAGGAAGAGAGGTCTTGGCACTTTCAGAATACCATTATTCAGGGTTTTTCCGGTACAGTATAATATCCGCTTTCGAATTTTGAATCATTCTCGCCAAAATATCCAGCCTCTAAGTAAAGCCTCGATTTCAAGCAGGCCAACAAGTAAAGAACGGATGCTTTCAGGACATCTATGGTGTTCTTGCTGTTTTCGTCACAAAAATACATAATTTCAGTTTGGAAATCTGAATTGGCCAGTCAATGGCTTTCAAGTTAGAATTTGTTATATCGATTTGTCTGTTGAAATGCATTACAGAATATATTTAAGGCAAAGTTTACAATCAAGTAGATACCGGTCTAATACATTTCGACTAGAAATGGAACACGAGAGTTACTAAAGGCATCTCGTCTGTAGATCTTAATATATATGTTTCTTAATCTAATGCTGTAAACCTACAAATATACCAACCTCTCGTCACTGCATCACATCTAGAAGAGAAAAAGCCCCTCCTCACTGCATCACATCTAGAAGAGAAAAAGCAATTGGAACAACAATGACATTCTTGAGGGTACACAAAGGCTTCTTAAAAATACAAATATATATGTATATTCAAACTTACTCTGTGAGTTACTTTAGTATTTACTAATTTATTGGTTGACAGATTATTTTCAGTATGCTGATCAGTTGGATCCTGTGTTACATTCTGACAGTCACCGATGTTTTCACATCCGACCCACGCATCCCGAGCTACATGGCGAGGACTGACGCCAGGGAGAAACTCGTGCGGCTCTCCCCTTGGATTTATATCCCTCATCCAGGTGAACCAAATGCAAATTCCTCGCACCACCATTACGTGGCGCCCAAATGCAACTTTCTATCAAGTCCCTATCTTAGCTCGAAACTACACTGCATATATCTCTCCAGGTGGAATATACCAAACCACACTGCAATCCGTTCTGGGACGAGCACATTTCAACGGCGCGGACTGGTCACGTGGGCATCGTTGTTGGGTTGTTTCCTATACACAACACAGGGTCACCACTGTCACAATTCTTTCAGGAATAAATCGAGACATCTTAAGTATGCGAAATCAAATGAGAGTTAGCCATGATATTATCCAATAATGAAACAACTGAGCACTTATTGCGGCATATTCTTATCACGAGTATCGTTCTTTTGAGGAAGTGACGCCATACAGTGTATTTTAACCTTCATTAGGGGTACTATATCTAGAAGAATCCATGGAGATAGTTACCATCAACACACACAACGGCCTGTTCAGATAAAACAGGCTTCCATCTGGAGTTTTGTCGGTACCAGTATTTTTTTTGCGAATCATGGAAACTGTACTAAAGAATAATGTTGCCGCTCGATGACATCATTGTGATAGGTAGAACGGTCTCCAAAATTTGAAAAATATCCTCACAAGTTCAGAATAGGTAGTGAACAGTTGAAACGGACCAAAGCGGTCTCACAGAAACCCAAATTAACATATCGACATAGGATCGATGCAGATGGTATCCACTCATTTGTGACTGATCGGCCGATTCCGTTGAAGTCATCTGAACTCGCGCATTAATGGTGTAGGGGTTTTACACCTCTCAGCTGTAAATCATGATCCACCGGACGTGAGATACACCAAACACTATATGATTTATGTTCGTTAACATAGTCTTCGTTGTATTTCTCCCTTATCAGGAGATAAAATTATATATGAATGAATTGATATTCCCTTGAGATCTCGTGTTTCTCCTGACTTTTCATTTCAAGCCGACAACGGGAGTTCTACGGCTGACATGCGCTGCTCGGAGATTCGGTGTGATGCCGTGCCTGCAAGGAGTGTAAAATGGAAGCCATTATGGATTCCTACCAGTGATGGGCGAGTCAGTATCTCCTATATATACAACGAGCCCGTGTCGAGTGGGTATCCACCCATTTGAAGAGCTGAAAGCCTTTCTAGAATCCTGAAATTTCTGCCATCTGTCTCACGGTGCTAGCGCCACTGTTGCAAAAACTCTGACAGCAGGCACCAGTTAGAATTTGAAAAAAATCACGAGCCTGCTCCGGTCAGCTTCACTCTTGATACAATATGTCCTCGCAAAAGAGCTCATATAGAGCCTCAACTTATGGCACTGGGGTAGTTCTTTCTGGCGTGATGAAAGATGGGACTGAACGATTTGTTAGATTAAGTGATTATACACTTGTAGAGTCTTAGTCTGAATTTCTAATCAATCAGAAGATGTGGTACGCCGGAAAGTGACGCGAAGAGATTGTCCTACAAAATCTCTATTCGTATCCACATGCATTTGGTAAGTGATGTCTTGCAATACATGATTCTCCCGAAGTGGACCACTTCGAGAGTCTTTGCAGTACCCAGCCTTATAAAATTACAGTTAATTTCAACCATAAATGTACGTTATTATTTCAAAATTTCACATATTGTTTTTTATCTATTGACTGCATTAAAGCTTTGCTCCTTAACGATACACTAGTGCTGAAAAGAACACACCATAAGCGTGGCAAAATCTTTCAAATATAACCCACTTCTGTCTGCCGTCACGTATTCACTACTGTCGCCTGACGTTGGGAAACCCGTGGGCAGGTAGAATTAATGATCCATTCTGGTATGTCACATATTGCTAAGAACCTCACAAATACCCTGGGTCATTCAGTTTGTTCCAAATATAGATTATATTTTGTTAGGTTATGAATCATAGGTTATGAATCATCGTGACTTTGTGTCCTAGATATAAAATACACAAGGGCATCGTCTAAGTGCAGTACCTGCAACTATATCGGCAACATACACAATATATCTTGTATTTTGTGATGACAGGACAATATGGTCGCCCATCCTTCAGTTCCGGTGCTCTGGTCGGTATGCTTGCAGCTACTGCCGCTTCCACAATTGAATCAATAGGTGACTACTACGCCTGCGCAAAAGTATGCAACCAATCGCCGCCTCCTAGTCACGCAATGAATCGTGGGATAGCCACTGAAGGTTTCGGGTCCATTATATCCGGGGCTATCGGGGCCGGACATGCCACTACGTCATACAGCGCCAATATTGGCGCTATCAACATTACAAAGGTGAATATATGTAGCCGATCGTTCTTTCATGTGAAATATTATATTGCATCGGCCTTTGTACAACGGGAAAGCATTAATTGGGTGCAGGGTGATTGACTGAATAGTATTCAGCGTCGATTTCAATCATTTCCAGTCATATCACGACAGTGTGCCTAAAAGCGACTGCCCGGTCATTATCCCAGGATACCCCGCTTGCGCCATGAATAAAGAGCAATTTAGTATACCCCTTGTACTTTTTCATGTTATTTAGGGCTGTTATTTGGCATTCAGTTAAGGCATTCGGCGATAATTTATTTCCTGGGATGAAAAAGAATAGGAAAATGCAATTAGCACTGGATTCGATGACGGGGCCAATTTTGTGTTTGTCCGAAATATTTGTATAAGAAATGAAACATTTTATTAGAGAAAAAGTTGGTTTCTTGCAACACGCGCACGTCGGAATTGTAATGAAATGCTGCAATATCTAGCCTTAGTTTTTCAACGAAGAAATAAAGTTGGAGGTCATTTTTCCCCCAGGACCAGCAAACTCCTCTGACTTCTTTTCAATGGCATATGTTTCATGTTCTCTCTACAGGTGGCGAGTCGTTCTGTGTTTGTCGCCGCTGGAATTATCACCATCCTATTGTCGGTCATCAGTAAAAGCGGAGCCTTATTGGTCAGTATTCCGAGTCCGGTTCTCGGTGGAGTTCAGATTATCATCTTTGGAATGCTCACGTCTATAGGTCTTTCTGCCCTGCAGTTCGTGGACCTTGGATCGTCTAGGAATCTCACTATTTTAGGAATTTCGCTATTTTCTGGACTCCTTTTACCTGAATGGATATCTCAAACACCACAGGCTATATCTACAGGTAAGTCTACACTTACAATTTGCATTCAATGCTCTGTGGATAAAGAGCCGGCGATAAGCAGCTAAGTTCAACATAGTATGGTATAGGCCATGAATGCCAAATCCTCGCTTATTTTAACCGCGGTCAAAATCGAATTCAGTTGCACTGTAAATCGCTTTTTACCGCAGTCTAAATCGATTTACATCGCGGTCTAAACCGCTTTACACCGCAGTTAAAATCAGCGAGGTTTTGGCATTAACGGCCTACCATAATAGCCTTAGCTAAATTAAGCGGTCTGAATTCAGGTTTTAACATTGTGCGCTCACGAGACTTGATCTGTTGCTAGGACCAGCATCGGATCGGCCCTTCCACATGCATTCAAGTTATCGATCGCTGTCTGCTTTCGGTATTGTGGTACCTATGCACAGTTGGGCCCTTCTGGATGTCGATTCAATTTCGATCTCACGAGAGCTCATTACTTTAAGGCGACTGAATTGTAACTATGACAAAGAGCCCCATTCCTTGTATCTGGGACGTCCAAATGCTGGGAGATTAGTCCAGTACCTCAAGGCGGGTTTCCAATTCACCTGGATTATCTGTTTCATTTCTATGTTCTCTCTATTAGATTTTGGTAGAGTCTATCACTGGACGGGAAATGTCCTGATTTCAGGAGTTACTTCCCTTCAATGCGACCCGCTGTTCGTCACTCATCACATTCACACCAAGATAAAAGTAAAAACATTGAATACATTTGCTTACATGCATACATTATCGAGACTTTATATTTCGATACCCATCGTTTCACCATTCAGTAATCGAGTCACAGCTCATAAAACCAACGCAATTTCGGCATTATTTCTGTCAGAAGCAATCGCCGAAATAAGCTATTTATTGTATTTTTCTTGCCTAACGGGAGTAGCTGTTTCTGTGGACCAGTGGAATCATGATTGCATATGTGCGCGTTCACAGCAAATTATGCGATGTGTTTATCGATTAATGTTTCTATATTTATACTTATATAGGGGTAGCCGATATTGACCAGGTGTTCACTGTGTTCTTCGGTACGCCGATGTTCCTGGGTGGTATCATGGCTCTAATTCTAGACAACATCATACCCGGTAAGATAGACAATAGACACCATCATCACTGTAAGCTAAAGCTACATTAACTCGGTTGAGCTACATGACAACTTTATCCTGTTGAGCTACATGACAAAATTACCCTGTTGAGCTACATGACAACATTACCCTGTTGAGCTATATGACAACATTAGCCTGTTGGGCTACATGACAACATTACTCTGTTGAGCTACATGACAACATTACCCTGTTGAGCTACATGACAACATTACCCTGTTGAGCTACATGACAACATTACCCTGTTGAGCTACATGACAAAATTACCCTGTTGAGCTACATGACATTACTCAGTTGAGCTACATGACAACAGTACCCTGTTGAACTACATGACAACATTACTCTTTTGAGCTAGACACTACCGGATGATACGGTACCACTGTAGCTGGTAAGCTAGATACTAGCTATACACGGGGGCATCATCCTTCTTGGAGAGTCACATATTGTGCAACATCGTCAGTGGTAATTAGCTAGACAGTAGACAATGCCGTACAAGGTTAAACACCTGTAGAAACTCATCTTCGTTACACCAAACTAATTGCTAGTTCAGAGCGGGAGCGTAGAAATTGGCTTGGTGAACGAAGATGGTTGAAATTTGGCAACATCGTCCCTGGTAAGGTAGACATTAGGCAACATTGGCTTGGTCAACTAGACACTGGACAGCACCGTCTCTGATAAACTAAACACCAACCAACATTGTCCCTGATGTGATGGACACTATATCGTACATGATAAGCTAGCCACTATACAGCATAATCCCTGGCAACCTAGACTCTAGCCAAGCTAGACACTAGACAGCTTCGTTCCTGGCAATCTCACCTCTCAGGACAAAATCATCCGTTAGACACAAAATAGACACCATTGCTCCTGGTAAGCTAGACGTTAGGCGACATCAGCCCTGGTCAACTTTACACCAGACATCATCGTCCATGTAAGCTAGACACAGGACTACCTCGATGCTGATAAGCCAGCTAAACAACATCGACCCTGGTACTATAACCTATATACATGTAACATCGGCCCTTAAAAGCTATTCGCTCGGCAACATCGTTTCTGGTATGCTGGACACAAGAAAAGATTGATCCTGATAAGCTAGAAGGCGGGGTACACAAGTAATGGTTTATAGGTTCAATTTAGTTTGTTCAATTCTTCATCCCGCTTGGCTCATATTTGTAACACAAAAATCCAATCTGGTTGCACATAAAATCAAGCGTACTAAGAACGTAGGATAATTGGTGCTCGAATCTTGTCGACAATCGCATGCAATTTTTAATATCACAGTATTGTGTATTGTTGGATTGAATTCTGGATTCTATTTTCAGGGACTGACAAAGAAAGGGGAATTCTGGTATGGCGACCGACAACAAACACAGACAAACAGTCTACACCCTCCGAACAGTCCGATGATGGCTCAGTTTACCGTTTTCACCCTGCGATTATGCGACATCTTTCCAAAATTCCAGGTTTCAAGCGCATTCCCTTCCTACCTCCATTTGAAGGAGAGACTGGTAAAAGAAAGGAAGTAGAGAGCGAGCCATTACGGAGAGAGAACAGTTCCTCCTTCTGAACTTCACATATTTTACATATATACGCCGAAGTTTCACAATTGGTTTTAATTAATGGTTTCACTTTTGAGGATGGTGAATGGTTTATAGTGCCACAACATAAATCTAGCTTTAGCTAATATTTCCACGTATAGTTATTCATGCCATCGTCAGGAATGGTAGTTTACAACAGGTTCCGTGGCTTTAGCTAAACCAGTTTATATATTTCGAGTATTCCAGTTTATGAGCATGCAACTCCTTATCAGGGGTCGAAGTATACGTTCTGAGTGAAATGTTTCTCTAGAGGCAATAAAAGCAAATGTAGTATACGTCATACAATTTATAACTCCATTTTATATTACATGTATGACTAGGTTTATTAGTAATGTGAACTATGAATCGCGTGAGTGGATGCAAGATTCCTAGCTTATGGAACGAGATCAATCACCCGCGCGAAACTTTGTTGCAGAAACTGAAACAACGTAAATATGTTTGCGTCTTCGCTCAAGGTTTCTCAAGATGATAAATATCATGCAGCTCAGGGAATATAAACGCGCTTCGTGTTGTATTTTTAACTAATCTGGAATTATAGGGGTCGTTTGAGCACCTTGCATGTGTTGAAAATTCTCATCAAGGTTGTTTAACACAAAAATCTTGTCTTCCCGGCGTCATTAAAACGTTTCAACCGCTATATGCTCTGATGAGACCATCATCGTCTACAATCCAAGGTTGAATAACATGCAGCATTCAACAAGATCTACCAAAAGCTGGATTATTGAGACGGAAAATTAGTTTGGCTCTGACGCCTGTATTAGATCAACTGTAAAGTCTTTGTAGTAGTGTGTTGAGTAGATTCAAATATTGTATAACGATATGCTGGGCATTCTTGTCCATTCGCATTGATCATATATCCTGGGTGTTCAAAAGAGAGGGTGTACTTCATAAGTGTGTCTATTTTATGCCAGGTGATGCGATTCACATCAACAGTATAGTTTGCCCTCCGGGAATAGAGTTCGTTTTATCTGATTATACGTTTCTTAGATTTCAAGACATAACTAAATGATGGGGATATGCCTATAACTGTCTCTTCAAGACGGCAAAGATACAATGTTATATTATGAAGTCGGTACTATTGTGTCAGGAGAGTCTATACTATATATTCATCATATTATCTACATTATATCATATATATTAATAGCTACTGAAGGCATAGACGCCCATCCCTGATGAGAAATTGCAATGTTTCCAACTTGAAATTTTTGGAAAAGTAAGTATGTAACCCCGAATGGCATAGTTATTATTCAGCCTGCATCGGAAAAGTCAGATACTAGTTAGATACTAGTAGTTAAGTATCAGGTAGTGTAGGCTCAGATAAGAGATATGTGTTCATGGGAATTTTCAAATTTATATTCCCAAATCAAGTTCATGTCTTGATTGACTAATAAGATGTTGACAAAATACCTTCACTAAGTCGCCATTTCAAAACCCTGTATAACGAGTATATCCTTGGGAATACAACGAACCAATCTATTATGCAGCAATCTCAACCTCGAAGTTTGCTAGTAGCCACTGGAATAGATGAGATATCGGCTCAAATACTGCTCAGATGGCGGCCATTTTGAAAATCTATGATGGTCGGTATTACACGAATCTATTAGGAAATAAGGATCTTGCTGAACACCTAAAATATAAGTGCAACGACATGCATAATATAACAAAAATGTTCAAAATCAAACAAAACAGAGCACGATTTCAGATCTTCCAATTAGATAATGGCGACACATCACGAATCGGTAGATTCTTGGTATGTGCTTTAGAATAGGTTAACCGGAAGACTATACTGTGAAGTCATGTGGCTCTGTCAGTATGTCGGCACCTCTTCCCACTTCCCTTATATGTGTTGTAATTTTTTCCTGCATATGACGAGATTCTGCTGGTGGACGTTTCGTCCCCGAGACCTTTTGGTCTTTGATATATGTTGGCATTTGTGGGAAGTTGATGCTGGGTCGACATCGGGCCTTACAGACTAATCTTTTGTGTTAAATGCCGTCATTTTCATCTGATGACGATACAGCTCACCAATCCCCAGTCTTCGAGTTGTCACAGCGAAACAGCTCACCAATTACCAATATACGAGTTGTCAGAGTATTTCCATCATAGCTCTTTAGATTTGTATCTAATACCGCTTATGCCGGTGCTAGGGGCCGTGTGGTCATATCATCCAAGTAGTTGCCACATGAACAGGTACAATAAATCGTACCTGAGATACAACACACATCACGAATCGTTAGATTCTTGGTATGTGCTTTAGAATAGGTTAACCGGAAGACTATACTGTGAAGTCATGTGGCTCTGTCAGCATGTCGGCACCTCTTCCCCCTTATATGTGTTGTAATTTGCTAAATAAATGAGTTTACATAATGAATTCAGCAAAATCCTCTTGACATTTATATCCCCATCAATGGTAGTAAAAACATTGCATTAGAATAGGCCAAATACTTGTCACGCTACTGAAACAACATTGACTGGTTCTTCAAATGGCGAATTAATTTCAGGCCTGAAACAGTACATAGATTAACGCGCATGAAGTTTTGGGGCATTGCAAGAATCAAAGTTAATGAGCAGAAAAGACCATTTTCTCCTCTATTTTAGAATTTCACTATCATGTTTTCAGTTTATGTCAAGTATTGTGTTTACTGGATCCTGTCAAATTTCTTTTGTAACCAATGATATTTTTACCAGTATAAAAATGCTCGTGCAATGTAATACGGAATATCTTTGTTTTGAAATGACATATATCTCTGAAACTCTTTAACAATATATAATATTTGCTCACATTCTATACATTTGTGCAGTGTTTTTAATCCTGAGCCGTATCTCGAAAACAATTAAAGGAAGGTCATGAAACTAACAGGTTCTGATCATTATTCATTTTATTTGTGCCTGAGCATTTCCATCATAGCTCTCTAGATTTGTATCTGATACCGCTTATGCCGGTGCTAGGGGCCGTGTGGTCATATCATCCAAGTTGTGAGCAGTGTGTCGGCACCTCTTCCCACTTCCCTTATATGTGTTGTAATTTGAGACTTTCCAGATCTTACCCGTCATTAGTCACTTTGTAAACATTTGATTTATTTTATTATTAATATAGTCTTGTAAAAGGGGATCTTCGAGTACGAATAAATTAGCCATATAGTTTATACTGATTTACATACTCTTTTAGAATGTAGCCTATCAATAGCTCCATAATGAAGTTACTGACAGTTGTATGTCTGCCATTGCAGAAGTGCAGAAATCCCTAATTTAAATGGACATAATTATTTGCATGTAAGTTTATAGTAGTTCTACTAGGAAAAGGTGCATGACTGGTAATTGGTTCGATTTAGATATCAATACCATTAGCATATTATTCAGTACGGTATTGCCAGTGACTCATTAGAATAAATACAGTTTTGCTTCTTTGGATGACTTTTCACAGCGACAGTCGGCATCCCCATTTTAAAACAAGTAACAAAGTATTGGGCTGAGTCCTCGTATCTGCTTTTTATGCATTTGGTGAAAAAATATTATTCACCAAACACTGGCGACAAAGGGAAGGCTTATGACAGATAAAGAAATAAACAATTACATAATTTAAGTAGAATCGAACGCTAATAAATATGAGTGGGATTTATGAATTGGGCAAGAGTTACGGGGTACAAGCGCAGACCCATGCAGACGGTATACAAACACCGCACTGACGTTTGACAGCCTGACCCCATTTATTCTTGAATTATTTAACGTAATTTCAATCGTATTCAACCCTCTCCAGGCAATGGCTATTTGGTAAATTCTTCTTCCTGGAACTATGAATTTATTTGAAGCGTTGACGCATTTGTGCACGGCTTTATATTGTAAGTGGTCCAGATTCCAACTGTCCAACTTGTCTCTTTATGGCATCTAGTGACATTTAGTCTCATTGGATTAGATTGGTTTGCTTTCCATAGATTTCCTTAAGATTAATACAGGAAAGGGTGGCTTTGAGGATAGTGGATAAGAAACGATCCATATATAGAAGAAACATTCTAGAAGGGGTGTTCTAGGTCATCGTCTATTGGTAGAACATATGGGTGCTCAATGTTTGCTCACCGGACCACGTCCATAGCCCGAGGGGTTGCGGTGTTCGAGGTTATCTATTAACCAAACCGCGTCCATAGTCCGAGGGGTGTTTGCGGTGTTCGTCTGCGCAGCGGACCGCATCTATAGCCAGAGGATCAGAACGCGGGAGGACTGCGATCCATCGCGCCTACCCGTTGACCCGAATTGCGGAGTTCGGTCGATCTAAATATAGAACGTTATAGCTTAAGGACAGATGGGGAGCTGTGGCGGTGATTGACGGCGTTCGGTCGGCTTACCAATAGCCCACTGCGGAGTTCTACGTCGGTTATATCGAAGAAAGCTAAATAGCCCTGTTTAAATATAGGACGTTGTAACCCGAGGACACTGCGGAACCCTGGCCAGAAATAGATCGTTTAAACATGGGACGTTGTAAACGAGGACAGCTGCGGCGGTGTTTGACCCTGTTATATATAGACTTCGTCCCGCACGAATGATTCTATTACCCTTACAAAGGTAAGACGGCTATTTTTCCCCAGAAAGGTCATTAAGATATACTTGTTAAATAGACAGAGTCTTAAATTGTACGCCCAAATCTTAGAAATTTTGTTTCCGACTAAAAATTTTTTCTCGATTTTTTCCCCCGAAATTCATTAAAATCTTCATATTTCTGGAACTGAGATAAAACTGACGTCGTTTGATACCCAGGGGACAGACGCGTCGTTGGATCGCCATGATGACGTCATAGTGACGTCACTAGATGAATCAGATGGATTCCTATATCTCTAGAACGGGAGGGATCCTAGAGCGGAAACTTAGATCATTGGATAGCCCCGGACTAGGCGCATGACTCGATTTGGTGATGGTGACTTCATCATCTAAATTAGTGTCAAAGTCTTCGTATCCGTGAAAGATGAGAGTTTAGAAGATTGAATCCCGCACCATCGGATAGAGAAAAGAGAGTTGTATATTGCTGTTTTCTCTCGTCAATCTTAACGTTATAATCTCTTCCGATACGTTTACCGAATACTTCCACCCCTTTCCACACATTATATCTGACCCGTTTTCGCAAATCAATAAGGTGATCTATTTTTCCAGGATGGATGAGTTCGTCATAGTCATAACTTTCGCCATCTGAAGGGTATTTTCTCTTTCGTCGTTCTATTTCATTCGCGCCACGAGAGATTATTAGACTCTGCCTCTGCTGAGACTCATCATCATTTTCATTCCGTTTGAACCACCCGTCCGGTGTATCTGTCCTCGTATATAATCCCTCTCCCACTTGTTCATTCCTCTTAGCGGACCATGTTGGATTGTGAGATGGTATCACGTTAGAGAGAGGAACTGGTATGTGTTGAATTTATTTTGATGGATTATGAATTGAGGCAGTAGTTGTTGTTGCCCGTCGCCTGATATTACATTGGTAGCCAGTCTGTCATTTTCCAATGTATAGGGTTTTAAATCGAGGAACAGATATCCACACGGACGACATGTGGCTTCGTAAAATTTTGCCATGAAATGTGTCATATCCCGAGGAAAGATCCGTGTCCCGAACGTATGAATTTGCTGCCTGTCAATAGGATTATTGAATAGAACGAAATACTGGCAGTTTAGCGTGATATCTCGAGATGCCTTGCCTTGAGAGAAGAGATTCTGCGTCAAATAAATTATGGATAAATTTCTGTGATGCGAACCTTTGGTAGATCGGTCGGCTATTTTTTCTTCGCGCTATACATCACCCATCAAATCATCATGAACAATAACGTTGTTTTGGCCGGGGTCGAAGTATATACTCTTCGCCGATGTCATGAGGTGTGTCAGGGAGAAAGTTTACGTTTTGCAGACTTGTAGATTCATAGACTGACTGCCATTGACTGTAACACTATACGATGCGTGTTGGAGAGGGATCAATATCAGCACGCTCCAAAAAATTTATTAGCCATGATGTCTTCCCACAACCAGTCGGGCCGCTGACGATCATAGTAAATGGATGTTCTGATGCTCTTGAGCGGGCCATAGATCTAGTCTCCCGCTTGTGCTTATATTGATGCTCTGATATTATTGCTTGAGTCACGGTTGTGAATCCCCAGTTGGTGTATAAATTTATGTCTGAGTAGGTTATCTGCAGGCGAGAATTTTTTTGACACACAGTACACCTGTTTGTCATGTTGACGCTTCTCTGCCAAGACGTAGACTAATTCTGATATCATTTCTCTCTATATTTTATACTATACAGTATGTCCTCCTCCTCTTCCTTCTCCTCCTCTATACGGCCATCTCACCAGCGAATAGTCATTGATATTCTAATAATGAGCGTCTCCAAATACTCGACCTTAAATATCGCTATTACAAAAACCTATTCCTTTTCCCGTCATACATTTTCTAGATGTCTCCGCGAGAGAGTGTCTTTCCGCTTTCCCTTTACTGACGCTTGCACGCCTGTTTTCTGACGCCGTCCATCGAGTTCAGCTTAAACCTGCTCCACAACTTGCCGCACGGGTGAAATTAGTTCAACAGTCGCTATTTCAGACGCATCTCTTGTACACGATTTGTTACCCGAGTTCCCTGAACTGTTGCCTTGCGAAATATTAAGAGAGTTTGGAGGAGAATGCAGTCTCTCTCCCCAAGCTGGCATTTTCCTGCGTTAATGAAGCTCTACTCTGGTCTACATAAAATTTAATATGCATATCAGCATCGTCAACGTTGTCTTCTGCCGACATGATAAAGCCATAATAGTGACGCGTTCGGCGGTTTCTAAAGGAATGCAAACATTCCTCTCATACATTGGTGAGTGCGTAGTAGGGTTTAACGTCGTTTTCAACCTTGTTTCAGTCATATCACGACGGTGTCTACATGTGCCAGAACACGAGAGTGCTCACAGTTCCTATTATCCATTACACTGATCAGCCCAGCCAGTACGGCACCCGGTCACCCATCCAAGTATTGACCGAGCTTAACCTTGCTTAACTTCGGTGATCTGACGAGAACCGGTGTATCCAACGCTATAAGCCGTACCCCTCTCATACAGTTATAATATAGGTTATACAAGATATACCTTGATAAGATTATAATATAGGTTATAAAAAGATATATCTTGATATATCTTTTATAACCTGTATTATAACTGTTTGAGAGGAATTTATGCGATATTGATCCGAATCCCATAGCCCTATATAATCGATAGTTTCTGGTATACCTCGTGCTATATACATACAGTAAACGGCATATTAATTAATGGGTTAGACGTAGATCACTGATGATAGATCTTGTGTCCAGCGCTGATATTCGTTAATAACATGATTGTAGCTTCGAGTCCTTTTTACGCGTTTAGAACTCTCTTTTCTCTGTCCGATGGTGCGGGATTCGCTGTTCAAAACTCTCATTTATCCCGGATAAGAAGACTTTGACACTAATTTAAAGGATGACTTCACTATGACGAAATCACGGCGCTCGAGTCAGGCGCCCAGTCCGGAGCTATCCAACGGCCTAAGTTTCGGTTCTAGGACCCCTCTCGTTCTGGAGATAGAGAGACTTATCCAAAATCCATCTGATTCATTTAGTGACGTCACTATGACGTCACCATGGCGATCCAACGACGTAAGTTTTATCTCAGTAGCCCTTCCCGTTCCAGAGATATGGTGATTTTAATGAATTTCGGAAAAGAAAAAAAAAATCGAAAAAAAATTGTTGGTCGGAAACTAAATTTCTAGGCTTTGCGCGTACAGTTACAGATTCTCTCTATTTAACGAGTATAATGACGTTTTCGGGGAAAAATAACCGTCTTATCTTAGTAAAGTTAATAGAATCATTCGTGCGAGACGAAGTATATATATAACAGGGTCAAACACTGCCGCAGCTGTTCTCGGGCTACGACGTCCCATACTGTCCACAGCCTCCTCGGGTTACAACGTTCTATATACAACGTTCTTTCTTCGATATATCCGACCTAGAACTCCGCATAGTAATTCGACCGAACGCCGTCAAACACCGCCACAGCTCCGCATCTGTCCTCGGGCTATAACGTTCTACATTTAGATCTACCTAACTCCGCAATCTGGGTCGATCGGTAGGCGCGAGGGATCGCGGACATCCCGCGTGGTGACCCCTCTAGCTATGGATACGTTCCGCTGAGCAGACGAACACCACAAACACCCCTCGGGCTATGGACGCGGCTCGGTGAATAGATAACCTCGAACACCGCAATCCCCCGGCCTATGGGCGTGGTCCGGTGAGCAAACGTTGAACACCTTTGGGGCATCGGACCACTAATCATTTTGTTAATTGTTAACCCTATCTGGCCTGGGCTTTTTGGGACCTGCCAGGCCTGGTGAGGGGGGGGGGGGGCGCCGATATGGCCCCTCCTAATTATTTTTCTTACCCCTTGAGCTAGGGGGCTGAAATTTATCATACTATACCCTTGGGTCAAGCTCTATCAGAAAATGTGAAAAATCCAAGATGGCCGCTTTGATGACGTCACAGTGACGTCATTTTCAAAAACGACATTTTTTGGTCGATTTTTCGGTCAGATTTTCCGAATTTTTTATTTTTGTAATTTCACCGCAAAAACTGCATGATAAATTAGTAAATATTAATGTGATGTGAAATAAAATGGGTTTTTGCCCACTTTTCATCGGGAAAAAGCAGAAATTTGAAAGGAATATGACGAAAACATCACTTTTCTGCTACCTCATGCGGCCGCCGTCTTGGATTTACCCATGATTCTCTGCTCGGGGGGTTATGCAAATAGGCTCAAAATGACCCCAATATGATAAACTATAAAGTCACAGATTTTCAGCTCTCCATTTTTTGTCGTTCTGGATATAGCGCAGCAAGTTTGGTAGGTGGGGCCATAATGCCCCCCCCCCCCCACCAGGCCAGGTAGGGTTAAGCATGAGCATAAAAAAAATCACAAAAAATTCAGAAAACTCACGATACATAAATCCACTTGGCATGACAATATTCACCTTGTGGAACATTAACTGTGAAAGTATTGACATGAGTTGACCATGGAAATTTCAAATTTCCGCCACTGACAGCTGATCGGTGTTACCGAATGTCTTCTCACCCTTCATTGATCCTCGAATTACCACTAACCTACACTGTTGTTTAAAACCATACTAACTAATAATTACTACGTTGCTATAGTACCATTGTAATTATACTGTTTGCCATACTTGTACCATTTTACGAGTCGTGCAATAAACATATTGTATTGTATTGATCATGTCATTTGAAATATCAAACTTATAAAATCCACAAAAACCTGCCCTCAAATTTCGAAACAAAGTAGTTTGAGGGGCTTCGACCCGGAAGTGATTAACTCCGGTCTGATGCCATAGGTTCTATCAATACACGATGACCTAGAACACTCCTTCTCGAATGTTCCTTCTATATATGGATGACTCTGCTCCTGGGCCAGAACCATCGTTTCTTGTCTACTAAGGATGTGACGGTCATAACCGATGCTTTCATGAAATTGGCTGAGGAGATTCCCTGTCGTGATCAAACTGCTCCGACAGTGGCTAATATTTTCAGGGACAGTCGATTTGTCCTCTATGGTATAACGTATCAATGTCATTGCGAACAAGGGCGAAACTATTAAAGCTAGTGGATAACGGAAATCAATGAGTTGTACGGTAACCAGAAGGCCCATGCAACCTTATTAAGTCGTTAGATTCGAAGGATCGAAATACCTGGCATGATTTGCAATCTAGGTAAACCAAGATGGTAAATCAGGGGAATATGATGGCCGAGAAGGGACATCGCTGTATTGTGTTATGAATCGGTGCGCGAAGCGCGAAGTCACGATGCGAAGTCGCGAAGTCACGATGCGAAGCGCGAAGTCACGATGCGAAGTCGCGAAGTCACGATGCGAAATCAAAACAGCGATGCGCGAAGCGCGAAGTCACGATGCGAAGTCGCGAAGCGAAGCGCGAAGTCACGATGCGAAGTCGCGAAGTCACGATGCGAAATCAAAACAGCGATGCGCGAAGCGCGAAGTCACGATGCGAAGTCACGATGCGAAGAGCGAAGTCACGATGCGAAATCAAAACAGCGAGGCGCGAAGCGCGAAGTCACGATGCGAAATCAAAACAGCGAGGCGCGAAGCTACGATGCGAAATCAAAACAGCGAGGCGCGAAGCGCGAAGTCACGATGCGAAATCAAAACAGCGAGGCGCGAAGCGCGAAGTCACGATGCGAAATCAAAACAGCGAGGCGCGAAGCGCGAAGTCACGATGCGAAATCAAAACAGCGAAGCGCGAAGCGCGAAGTCACGATGCGAAATCAAAACATCAGCATTGCGCATGATCCTATCAAAACGAGGCCGGTTTGTAGCCCTGATTCCTAATATACATTGTAGGGGCAATTGAAGATTATTGCTGGTTGTTGTTATCACAGCAACGGAGGAAG
Organism: Hanleya hanleyi; assembly: GCA_036873755.1. Classification (NCBI taxonomy): domain Eukaryota; kingdom Metazoa; phylum Mollusca; class Polyplacophora; order Lepidopleurida; family Hanleyidae; genus Hanleya; species Hanleya hanleyi. Next base: position 9,838 of record JAVTVY010003964.1, on the reverse strand, counting down.
TAAAATTATTCTGATGTGTATCTTTTCTTTGCATTACTGATGTTTTATAGAAATTCACAAATGGTATTTGAATATATTTTCAGATCTGGTGTTTCGGGAATGATTAAAACCAACCCGAATAACTGATAATTTATACTGAAGCGCTCAAAGCTTGCTTAAGACTCTATGTCAGCCTGGTGACTGTTCAGGTTGACATTTTTATTCCAATCTTGCCAAATTTCCAGTTAGCCTGGTGTGTGAATGGGCCATACCATCTAGGAATAATTGAGAATTATTGCTTACCAGATAAATTAGTCTTTATATATAGTGTATATAGTGTAATTTTCCATGCTTGGCAAACACGGGCTCTTGCTTTAAAATATGGCCACGTATGAGTATTATAGTAAGCTATATGATAATTTAGTGATTCTAAAAAAAATAGAAATTTTAAAATTGGAAAAAATTAAAATTTTAAAATTAAAAAAGCAAATCAAATTAAAAATTAAAAAATATATATCTCTGACACAACCGTGCTACTTAGCCCTGTGTCCTAAACGATCCGGGCCAATTCTAAGATGGAGGTTTGTACAAATTTAGGATTGATGATACAACATGTGAAATAAAGGTTCAATATTTCCATACATCCTTATTATGTGCTAATAAATATATCCACACGGAAACAGATAGACTATTAACAAGCAGTAAGATAATTAGCGGTTAATTTGGGGCTATTGTCTAAAACTCGTATGTTCGTCACTCCATGCCAAACGTCTACGTACAGGGCAATATCATAATTCGCGAACATTACGCTGGTTAAAAAAGTTTGCTGTTTAGCATCACCGCCCGTCCCGAAATATTCGGCCGCCCCGTATTTTTTATTTCTATTCTTTTTTTTCTCCTCATCTTTGGAATCGACGCTCCGAGACCGAAGTCAAGCGACTCAGAATTAGATATCTCAATAAATGTACACTAAAATTTATTGAAACTAGACCCAGATACAAGCCAAACGATTTTTCTGTTCAATAAACTAGTTACATCATTCATCCGACGATGCATATAGTTTGGAGTCCGAAGTCGAGATTCGTCAAGGCCGAGGCCGCCAAACATTGTCAATTTATTGTTTCTCTGTTTACATCAACCCTTTGAAATATAAGCATAAATAAAGAGATATTCTTGTATATTCTGTATGGTACAAATCGGCCGTGTTCTAATTCATTTCCAGAATTCCCCGTCAGTATCCACCACAGAAACAGCCAAATCAAATAGTTCGATAAAACAGGCTTTGGGTGTGCATTTAAAACTTGCACAGTTATAAACCAGAATTGAAAATACACAAATTGATATATATTTGTTCAATTATTATTCGAAATTCAAAACCATCTATCACTGAGTGATAATACCGCATGCCCCTACAATGTATATTAGGAATCGGGGCTACAAACCGGCCTCGTTTTGATAGGATCATGCGCAATGCTGATGTTTTGATTTCGCATCGTGACTTCGCGCCTCGCTGTTTTGATTTCGCATCGTGACTTCGCGCTTCGCGCCTCGCTGTTTTGATTTCGCATCGTGACTTCGCGCTTCGCGCCTCGCTGTTTTGATTTCGCATCGTGACTTCGCGCTTCGCGCCTCGCTGTTTTGATTTCGCATCGTGACTTCGCGCTTCGCGCCTCGCTGTTTTGATTTCGCATCGTGACTTCGCGCTTCGCGCCTCGCTGTTTTGATTTCGCATCGTGACTTCGCGCTTCGCGCCTCGCTGTTTTGATTTCGCATCGTGACTTCGCGCTTCGCGCCTCGCTGTTTTGATTTCGCATCGTGGCTTCGCGCCTCGCTGTTTTGATTTCGCATCGTGACTTCGCGCTTCGCTGTTTTGATTTCGCATCGTGACTTCGCGACTTCGCATCGTGACTTCGCGCTTCGCATCGTGACTTCGCGCATCGCTGTTTTGATTTCGCATCGTGACTTCGCGACTTCGCATCGTGACTTCGCGCTTCGCATCGTGACTTCGCATCGTGACTTCGCGCTTCGCGCATCGCTGTTTTGACTTCGCATCGTGACTTCGCGCTTCGCATCGTGACTTCGCGACTTCGCATCGTGACTTCGCGACTTCGCATCGTGCCTTCGTGTGTCGGTCCCGATTCATAACACAATACAGCGATGTCCCTTCTCGACCATCATAGGGGAATACCATCTAGACGTAACGCTATGAAAACTTCGTGCGAAATGTTCGCCGATATTCTACGAGATCCCATAATAAGCCAATCACGACCATTTCTACCTTTTCTCTCTGACAATGATTGACGTTTATTCACGGAGATTAACATCTTCGCACGGCACAATCTTTTGATATTTTCTGCCCCTAACAAAGCCAGACTTTTCGGCGGGAGTAAATTCTTTGATCTTCACGGTTTTCCACGCACCCTGTCTGGAAATGATGCCATATCTGGATAATGTTTCAGCTATCGTGTTTTATTACTGTGGGCGTGATTTTGAAATTGTTTCCAACAAGCTATCCACCTGATTGGCAATAGTAGTTTCAAATTCGCACGGGATTTATATAGAGCTGAATTAAGATATAATATTCCGTGAGATTATATCTGAGTTTACTGAGATTGGCATAATTTGATGCCCCACCTTGTGTTTGTCTACAATACGTCGTCACATGGAGTGACGAATATTGCACCATATACCCTCATGTTCGGCAGAGAACATGCTGTTCCATTTGATCAGCTTCTCTGCATAGCGCTTGAGAACTGGAATGACGATTTTGCAGAGACACAGGCAGAGTTGATACGGCGGAATGGTACAGTGACCAAGGCTAGGATCAAGACCAGTGTTGCCAAGGATAACTGACGTCATGACCTTCGGGCGGGAAACCCCCAACTGAAGGTGAAAGATCCGTACTGAAGAAATGTGCATTTACGGTTCGAAACAACCTGGAGAATAAACCTTCATGATTTTCCATTTCCTGTGGTGAGGGTCAACAAGGATCAGAACATATACAAGATTAGACCGTCGCTAGGCGTAGAAAATAGATGGGTGAAGAGAAAGATGCTGATCACTGACCCTAGAGAGGCTGGAGATGTAGATGAGCGCAAGTGGATACCTGAAGTAGAGTCATCAGATGACGCTATGGACTCGAATGATGAATATGGGTATGACTTGCACATCATGTTGCTGTCTCTCGAAGATTCAGGTAGTTGGTGACAAGCACGTTACCTTACGTAGATCATAGCGACAGAGGCAGTCACATGGTCACCCGAATCCAAGTAGATTACCAAGATCAGTGTTGTCCTGGTGACAGGACAGATCGGCGGCATGACATGGTGTTCGTCCCAGTCCTTTATTTCATGCAAGATGTGTATGTTACATTTCATGCATCTTGGTCATTGCTTTCCATTCAATATCTGCTACGGTTGGGCGACAGGCGACTAGATGTTCTCATCGTTGAATTAGGCACTATCAATTTGTCTGCCGAAGATTGTGCACTTTCTCGAGTTATTGGAATAACAGCCCATCGTTCGTCTCCATCATAAAACACACTAGAAACGGATGCGTTCGCATCACACGCTCCATGGGTAGCGACGCCCTTGTCAAGTCAACAAGCAACTGAAAATTTCAAACAATTTTGACAGACCGCCGTGGCTTTATACAAGTGTATTCATGCTAATAACACAGTCAATCTGACTCCCTTGTATACTCATGAAAATACAGTGTGGTCACCAGTGGGTTATTGTCAACATTGACAACGACTGTGCTGATTGAAGAGACTATTTTACTAAATTTGCTAATCAATTAATCAACGTTACCGAATACAATATTAATACAGTTAGTTAACCAATATATGTGAATTGTAACCCAGATATTAAAATTATTATAAGTGGTTTAACGTTTATTAACAAACAACGTCCCTTGAAAGACTGTGCAAGGGTGATAACTCGTACAATCTGATTAAAACTCAGACCTAATAACCGCTCCTCTATCGGACATGTCGCTAATTAAGATTTGGGACAGTCTGTATCTTAAATCTGTCGCACATGTCAGACTGGCGACCAATCGCAGTCCAACTTCAACGGGCGAATAGGTGCCTATCCGATTATTTCTGTAGAGAACGAGGCGCAGAAAAATCCAACCCAGGCGACTGATGAAGTTCTTGCTCTCCATGAGCAATCACCAAAGATTATTATTTGCTCGGACAGGCACCTATTCGCCCGTTGAAGTTGGAATTGTGATTGGTCGCCAATCTGACATGCGCGACAGATTTAAGATACAGACTGCCCCAGATATTAATTAGCGATATGTCCGATGGAGGAACGGTTATGTAAAGGAGAAAGGCCCAGTTACGAGGTCTTTCTCCGACTTAAACGTTAGTCCAACGATAATGTATTTACTTCTTCGTCTTGCACGAAGAATGAAATGAGCTATGTCAAACCGAACAAATCGCCATGATATAGGCCCAGGTAATTTACATGTGTGGAACCATTCGAACAAGAACTGCAAAGGACCAAGTACGCACACTGTGTCCAATTGATGGCGTCCTACATGATGGACACAGGCCCGCAAAACAAGAGTTTTGGGGGGTGTGGGCGGTGGTATTAGGGTGAAGTGTCGAAATATGGGGTCTCTATATATAACCCCATGCTTTATATAAATACACATCAAGGTCTGAAACGTACTTTGGGTGAATCGAGAAATAAACGGTTTACCGCCAAGCAAAACACATCAGCATATTCTACAAGTATCACTTTATATATTCCCGTCGTCAAATTAGTAAATGTGTGCAATTTTTTTCCTTTGCCGGACGATTCAAAATCCAACGCAGCTGTCCGTCCATCCAGGAACAGTTCGATTATGGCGGGCTTCGTTCTTAATTTTGATTGGTCAGGCGCGACACGCCCCCAGCAAGAGAGGTCACGCACAATCAGCTGGCGCGATTGACCAATCAGAATTGACAACGAAGCCCGTCATAATCGGGCTGTTCCTCGATGGACGGACAGTTGCGTTGGATATTGAATCGCCCGGCAAAGCTAAACAAGCGCTGGATGAGCGCAAAGACCTCCGTCGAGGCAACAGGGTCCGTAGCGTAATACATCACTGAATAACATACGGCCGGATGCCAAGCTCAGTTTTGCATTTGTTGGACGTTAGCTTCATCAATGGTAATTAATCTGGGATTGAGGGTTCTTCACCAGCATGTCCAGACAGGGATGTGAAAGTCACATTCCCAGCAAATAATTTTTGTTTGATTTGACGTGCTTGAAATATTGGGGTATGGAATAGAGTATATTGATGGAAAACCTGGAAAAGTGCTTGAGACATTAGGCCCCATCCCACCCACACCTCCCCATGAGAGGATCCCCTCACCCAAATCAACACGTTAGCGACATAAATGAGACCCTGTGTGCCTAATTGTACCAACTTGCTTGTGATTTTGTGCTATAGGCCCAACACAGCAACACTTCATATTTTGTATGTGTACAGTATAGCATTATCATTGATGAGAGAATGCTCTTCAAAACACACCTGATTTTACCGACACTTCGTTCTGATCTGTCTCAACATCATATGATGAGGATTCAATGCGCTCGGTATAATTTTTTATACTGGTGTTACAGGTCACCTTCGCCTTCACCTTACTGTATCAATGACCATGGACTTGCACATGTATCACATTCACATTGAATGGTGATGGCTGATGAGAATATTGCCCCTATGGAACAAATGACTGGATTCCACGCAGCAAATATTTATTGTGTAACACAGTGAGAAGAAAATTAATTGCATAAACATTCCAAGCCTCATTGAACACAAGCCGCACCATACTTGATATGAATATAACGCGCGTACATTAGCTCGCTTGGACGTCGCTTAGTTAAATATGGACAGACTCGCAAAAATCTCAAAATTTTCAAAAGCCACAAAAATGCCCTCAGCTTGTACAGAGTAAGTAAAAATACTTATGTACAACTTGATGTTTAGAAATGACTGTGTTGAGCGGTTCTATTCCCAACTTCTCTTTTATTCTATGTCATAGAGGACAGGGTTTGGTAAATAATTAACAAGCGTTCTGAGAACCCCAACATCTCGCCTTGCGGGGTCATCCGCCAAAGGCGCAGCAGTATTGAAAGCATACATGTAGAGCAAACAATAAGGTCTGGAATAAGGTGATGTGGTACAGACAATAATGTCTGGAATAGATTATCTGGTACAGACAATAACATCAGTCCCATGAAGAATTACTGGCAAAAGTTAATCCCATGTAGGATGGATAGGTCAGTGCTGTCGGATTATTGCCGGATTTAGTCCCAAGTGAGACTACTGCTGGATATTACTGCTGGATAGGCCAGTCCTGTGTAGGATTACCACTGGGTGGACCAGTCCCATGTTATTACTGATGGATAGTCACCTGTGGGATTACTGCTGGATAGTCAAGTTCCAAGTGGGATTACTGCTGGATAGTCCAGTCCCAAGTGGGATTACTGCTGGATAGGCCAGTCCTGTCTGGGATTACTGCTGGATAGATGAGTCTCGTATAGGATTAATGCTGGATAGGACAGTCCCGTGTGGGATTACTGCTGCATAGGCAGTCCCGTGTGGGATTACTGCTGCATACGGCAATCCTGTGTGGGATTATGGCTGAGGAGGCCAGTCCCGTGTGGGATTACTGCTGGATAGGCTAAACCTGTGTGGGATTACTGCTGAAAATTGCAATCCAGTGTCATATTACATCTGGATAGGTCAGTCCCATGAGAGATTACTGCTGCATAAGCCAGTCCTGTGTGGAATTACTGCTGGATAGGCCAGTCCCATGTTGGATTACTTCAGGATAGGCCAGTCCAGTCTGGGATTACTGCTGTATATGTCAGTCCCGTGTGACATTACTGCTGGATAGGCCAGTGCCATTGGGATTACTGCTGGATAGGTCAGTCCTGTGTGAGATTACTGCTGAATAGGCCAGTCCCAAATTGGATTACTGCTGGATAGACCAGTTCGGTCTGGGATTACTACTGGATAGTTGATTTCCGTTTGGGATTACAGCTGGGTAGGTCAGTCCCGTATGGCAATACTGCTGGATAGGCTAATACCATTTGGAATTACTGCTGGATAGGTCAGTCCCGTGTGGAATTACTGCGGGAGAGCTGTGACCTAGGAAAACATGAAACATGTCCACCAAGTTTTATAATCATCCCACGAAAGGTTCAACAAACTTTCCATGTACAAATCTACCTGTAAATTTTTGCCCAACAAAAACCTTATCAATGAAAAGATACAAAGTCTAAACTGCAATAATTAGGAAAAAAATTCATATTTAATGTCATATTTCTTAAATAGCACATGCACATCTTTGAATCACATTGAACTTGGGTAGCAAATGTCAAACTCATCCAATGAAAGCTGACAGCTTCAGAAAACTTTCCGTGTACATGTATATACATGTGCATTATTATTGGCAGATTAAGACAAAACCTTCAAAATTTGAACAAAAATTAATATTTCATCTCCTAAATATCACATGTACATCTTTTAATCATAAGAAACATGTGTACCAAGTTTCATAATCATTCAACAACTGCAGCAAACTGTGGTGTACAGATGTACATGTGCACTTCAGCTAAACGCAAAACTCAATCAGTTGCCATAATTTGGAGAAAAATTAATATTTCATCTCAAAAATAGCTCAAGTAAATCCTCCAATCATAAGAAACATTTGTACCAAGTTTCGTAATCATCCAATGAGAGCTGACAACTGCAGCAAACTTATCATGTACATGTATATGTATACATGTGGAGGCCTACATGTACAATTTACCTAAACAGAAAACTCTTCATTTGCCATAATTTGGAGAAAAATTAATATTTCTTGTCAAAAATAGCACAGGTACATCTTCTAATCATAAGAAACATGTGTACCAAGTTTCATAATCATCCAATGACAGCTGACAACTGGAGCAAAGTTACCATGTAGATGTATATGTATACATGTAGAGGCCTACATGTAAAATTTATCTAAACAGAAAACTCTTCATTTGCCATAATTTTGAGAAAAATTAATATTTCTTCTCAAAAATAGCACAGGTACATCCTCTTATCATAAGAAACATGTGTACCAAGTTTCATAATCATCCAATGACAGCTGACAACTGCAAGAAACTTTCCAAGTACAGATGTACATGTGCACTTCTGCTAAACGCAAAACTCATTCATAGGGATTTTAACATTAGAGTACCCCAGGGGTGGTACCCCCAGGTGGCATACCCACCCCTCATATTTTTTATATTTTTTTATATTTTTTCTAATTTTTCTAGATTTTTTTTTAACTTGCTAAACCAAAAACCCATTCATTTCCAGGCAGGGGACACCGACACCGACGACGACATCCTCTCCCCCCCCTCACAATATCTCCCCTTTACTTCGTAAGGCGAGATAAAAACTGTATTAACTCGGCTTCACATTTTAGAGAATGACTTTAATTGAGCCAAAGATGAAAGAGAAATACACTTATAAAAAAATCTATTTAAAAAAATATCTGTATATATGTTTATATTAATTTCCATAATTTATTGAAAAAAAACTATACGTAGACTTCGACTACCCAATATCACACAGGCCAGGCAACTGTGAGAACAAGTGAAAGATACCCATCGAGTTGAGCGGATTTGCAGATAAACAACAACAAAAAATTGCCCTTTGTGCCTCACGAGGCCCTTCTCCATAGAGTGCATGCCAGTTATTTTTCTAGACTACAACAACAACAGTTTTTGCCTCCGATGACCCTTCAACCTTACCCAGACGACGGATAATTTTTGACAGATTGTCCGGCTAGGTTGTTGATCGGATTCACAGATCATGAATTCCACTGTGACGGAATCACCGTTGGGAAGACTTTTTCTTTATTCAAAGTCATGTACTCGGAAGTTCCGTGGTCATACCCATGTAGTTTCAAGTTTAGTTTGCTATTCTATATGACATCTGTTTACGGATCCATGAAAAATCTACAGATGATCCAGCATTTTCAGTAAATCATGCTTCGAAATGTTCGTGACGGAATCACCTGAAACGGACATGACTCTTGACTAGTGTTGCTTGTCTATTTTTTTTGCTGCTCTGTTTCGATCTGACTATTCTTATATGACATCTCTTACTAACATACAGTACCCAAGGATGATAAGATTTTTTTCATCGTGAGAAAAACGCGACTAGATCATCCCAGGGGTTAAATCTAGTCCGTGACGGAATCGACAAAAAATCGTGATGGAATCACGAGTGCGCTTTTTAAATCTTATCGGTAAAAGTGCTTTATTAATTACACATTTTCTTCAAAAAAATATTCCTAGAATGAATTTATCTCTTCTACTTAGAAAATTAAAACTCTGACCTCTTATTTTTACTAAGGTATACAGCTCCCGCCACATGCATATCTTTTCTGCAAATGTTCAAAATAGTATAGTTTTCAGTGAAGTGCAATTTTTCTTCTTTGACAATTTAGAATTTCCCGAGTTCTTCATGTTAAAAAATTGCGGGAAAAATATTTCGCTATTAAAACACATCTTCTCTATTATTGGCTTGTTCCCGGGATCATAGGAAGCGAATAGAACAAACAGCATGCTAATATAGGGTCTACGACAGAATGTGGAGTGAATTTTATGCGAAAAAGGGCTGTTTAGCAAAGTCTGCTTTTCCGTGGAATTCATGAGCGCACGATTGAAGTATCATGGGAAGATATATATTTCCAGTCGCTATCTCCCCCCCCCCATCTTCAAACAAAAGGAAAAGAAAAAAGCCGAGAGAGCGCCTCGTGAGGCAGAGTTATTTTTCCAGACTACAACAACAACAGTTTTTGCCTGTATCACAGTTCGAG
>JAVTVY010003963.1:0-37727 GCA_036873755.1 Hanleya hanleyi | reverse complement strand
GAGCCGAGAAATAAGTTATCACTACAGAACAAAAAATGTTAATTTCGTTAATTCATCAGCTGCCCACACACAAAATATTTTGTTAATGTTCTTAACTTGTGCATTGGTGTTTCCTCTTTTAACACTACTGTTATCTGAATATACTAATTTGTTCTTGAATACGGATACTCGACATTGGTGTTCTGTTATTGAATACCTTTACAATTTGAAGACCAATGTACACATTTACAATACAACTAAATAACGGAACCAATTCTAATTTTGAACACTACTGTTCTTATTCATTCAAGAACACCAAACTGATAGCAAAATACGAAAGTACCGTGCAAGATCTATGGCGTTACGTTTCGTAACTTGTGTCTAATTCCGCTTCACCCGGGGCTAGGAGCCGTATGAACCCATTTACTTCAAGATCCTCATGGTGCTCATATGAACAATCACATCATTCTCTAGATGACGACTTTACAACGAATATTATGGATTAAGAATACTGATCAGCGATACGGATTTGATATTTTTGGAACATCATGATGTCTTGCGACATCATTGAAAACTGTTGACCGCTTCTCTCTTGCAGGAAACTAGCCTATGTTTATATACGCTATGGTTGTCTTTCTGAATTTGGCGCTAATGCTACTGTTATATGGAATATGGAACCGGTCTTTGGATTATAGACGCGGATATTCTTTAATGGACGACGGCTGAATTGTGAATGACGGACCAGACTCTTGTAACCAAAAGATTTTTTCAAGAACTCTTACAATGGAATACCTTTTGGTGTTCTACACTGGAATCATTCCAATTTGAACACCAATTTTCACGTTTAGAAAACGACTAAAAGGGCAAATTTTGAACATTGCTGTTATTATTTATTAGCGAACACCAATGGGGTGTTCAAAACTGTTACATAATAAAACTTTATGGTCTTGTATGCAGAAGAATGGTCATATCTGGACACTTCACTTCATATTTGCGAACCAATGACTCTCGTTTCTATTATGCTGTGTTCAGAACTGTATCTGACTATTGGACCCGATCAAAGTCGGTCCACACACTTCAAATGGCCTTGTAAACTTGTAAACATGGTGAAGAATGAAGCGCTTGATCGGCTTCGGACCGCGCAGGTTTTTGTTCTGAATACGGACTTGCATTATATAAATACTCCCTCGTTTGGGCCGTACTTTTTCTATCTAGCGATCGCATATACTTCCTAATTTTTCATCAGCTGACTTGATAGGACTAGTACATCATCGCTCTGAAATGGTTGTATGTAATACTGCTCAAGCCGGTGCTAGGGGGCGTGTGGTCATATCATTCAAGATGTCCACATGAACAGCTACAATATTGTTTTAGAAATATGCATTCAGTATATTTGTCTGTGTGGTCATATGACTTCATGTCAGTACGCCGGTGTCGTTTTCCGCCACACTTGTAATGTTGAGTTTGATTGATAACAAGTATGGAAACTACTCAACTAGTGATAATATAGAAAAATGCCTGGTTGAAGCTTGACTGTGATACGGTATACTCTACAAATGACTCTGATAATCATTTTGATCAAATATGTACAATATTCGAAAATGACATCAAACTGACATCTACATCTTGGGGTCTTCCACACTGGGCTACTCTTTCTGCTATCAACGTAGAAGACAGTTACCGCTGACATTTTTTAATTTATGGTAATTTTGCTATTCACTCTCGTTGAAAGACGGAATTAAAATCATGAGCAAACCGGATACTGTGGAACATTTACAACCAATTTTAACCACAAACAAATTCAGATTATGTGGATCAAAGTACATATACACATGCATAGCGGGGTGCAAACGAGGACTGTCTTAAAGAGGCAAGTCCTGCCGAGATTCAGACTCAGTTTAAACGAAGGGGAGGTAACAAGTCTATGGGTTTTCCTGGTATCACTGAAAAAAAGGTTGATCGGTTCTCTCTCGCAATATACAAGCACGTGTTCATGTGAATCTCCATTGCTCGTGGCTGATTGGAATCGGGTGAAGATAGAGGGAACTATATAGCTCTATCTCTAAGCCTTAAATCAGGAGCTTCTAAATAACCTAATAACATACTGAATAAGGACACTGGGCATGAGGAAATTTAATCAGAACTATTTGATTTCACGAAATGCTGTTGGTTTAAAATCGCCTGTTCTCAGTCAGTTGCATGAAGTAGCGTCATTGGTTACGTAACTCTTCGTATTTCGGTTGTTACCTCCATACACGAAGCAACACAGAGAAAGGCGGAAGAAAAGCTCACAGAACAAGTGCTTTTCTCGCCAAAGCGATCGTATACGACTACGTCGAAAAAGCATAACCAACAATCGCAAACTGTGACTCTGTTGTCACACTCTTCCATAAAGTAGAATTAAAAGTTGCTTGTTGCAAGGAAATTGATGGAGCAAAATTAAAGAAAGGAAACCGTCACGCAATAAATGGAATAACTAGTAAAACAAATGTGTCCTCTCTATATAGCGGGTTCCACAATTATAAATTAGGTTCAACTCGGTTTGAGCAGTAGTCATTTTTAGGCGAGGTCAACTTCATAGCAAGCGCTACATGGCTGTAATGTTAATGGTGCAACACGCGTAGGGAATATATTTTCCCCTTTCCTTTTCCTAACAAACTTGGCAGAAATGTTCTTCGGATTAACCAGCGAAAGGACAAAGGAAATTTAGAGGATTCTATATATAGTTACAGAGAATATCGAAATTCTCTATGTTGTGATACTTGTCCATTTGGTGCAAACCGAAAATTGACGCTCAATAATTCATCGTAATTGCGGACAGGGCTATATTTATTAATTCAGACATAACTTTTCTATGAACCTCTCCCCCGTCTGTCCCCAACTCTCCCCGTCTGTCCCCAACTCTTCCCCGTCTGTCCCCAACTCTCCCCGTCTGTCCCCAACTCTCCCCCGTCTGTCCCCAACTCTTCCCCGTCTGTCCCCAACTCTTCCCCGCCTGTCCCCAACTCTCCACCCTCATGGCCTGCTATCTAATACATAAGACATATGCTACATTTGTTGAATGCACACCCATAATATATCTTGAAAGAGCCGTAGTCGTTTACCTTGTGACATAGATTATGCGCATCGCATATTAAATCAGACCAGAGAACAGGGAATGATACTCAATATCCAGACTCACTTGTACTTCCAAAGGAAATAGGTCAATTTCTGATGTTCCCATGATGTCGATGGCATACTTAGAATCAGTCCTTTTTCCTTACACATATCGCTGGCCTCCTGGTACCCCACTCGTGTAGTATTTAGTGTATAAACTGCGTTAGCCGCGGAGTATGACAATATCAGCCGAAAGATAACCAGGTGAACAAACCACAAGAACATCTTCTTCGATGTGACGCTGCTTGATAAACGCATAACGTAACTGAAAAACGACACCGAATGTCACTCAGCCATCGGCAATCTGGTGATGCAATCAGGTTTAAGATAGCTATACGTCTTGAAGTAAAGAAATTTGGAGTAATTGGAAGGACGTGCACATTGATTATGAAGAGGAAACTCACAATCGATGTGGAGTGTAGGCGATGCAACAAAAGTGAAAGTGCAAGCAAGCGAAAGCGCATGAGACAAATATTTGCGTTGATGAAATGTATCCGGACAAATTAACGGGACGCAACAGGAAGCAGTAAACTTCCGAGTGTATAACTGCTTCCACTCCCTTCCTACGACGTGACTATGCTAGGGTTACGTCCCAATTAAGCGACGTAGATACAAAAATTAAATCGATGTTATTTAATGTGAAGATCTACCTCTGGCAGGTGCATACAGCAATTAGCCAGAAGAGTTACTTTTCGGATAGGTTTGATATTGATCGGTATTTATGGAGTATGAACTTACTCTCTAAAAAAGTTAGTAAGAGTGGAAATTCATCCCACTCAATACTTGAGTGAGATTTTCACTCAACTTGAGTTACTTTTCACTCAACTTGAGCTAAATGTACTCAGCTTGAGTGACATTCACTCAAGCACAAGAGTGGAAATTCATCCCACTCGAGTTGAGTGAACTTGAATGGTTTTAACTCAAGTTGAGTGAAAAGTAACTCAAGTTGAGTGAAAAGTAACTCAAGTTTGAGTGAACGGGTACATTTCACTCAAACTTGAGTGGAACAGTTCACTCAAGTTTTTTTAGAGAGTAGGTCATAATCTGAATTGATAGTCTTCTTTCCACAACGTGGAAACATATTTACAATTTAATTAGAATGGAATGACTCTAATATTCAATAGTCGCAATCTAATATAAGTTAGACCAGACTTTATACATACAATGAATATTAACTGGTATTAGTAATTATAGAAAAATCTAAGATTACAGCAGGGATATACATGTAGTATGAGATTATATATCGATGATTTACAATAAATTACGGAGCCGTAAAAGGGACATGGAAATTATTTTTTTCAGCTCCTATATTTTTTTTTTTTTTTTTTTAAGTCGTTATAAGGACTTATTTTTTATTTATTTATTTTTTTTAAGTCGTTATAACGACTTATTTTTTATTTTTATTTTTTTTTAAGTCGTTATAACGACTTAAAAAAAATAGGGGCTATTTTTTTTTTTTTTTATTATTATTATTATGTCGTTATAACGACTTAATTGACCAATGAAATTGCAGCATTAAGTCGTTAGAACGACTTATTAACAATGAAATTCCGTCTTACTTCCGCAGCTTTTATTTTGTTAACTGACAACTGCCCTCAAAACAGCGTTTAGATATGCAGTATGAAGTCTGATAATGCCATTGAAGTAATAAACTTTGGATAAATTGGAGAGATATGTAGGCTATAGAGGTGGGAAAAGTTGACGACGTCTGCCGACTAAAAGGCAACCCTATGACTCTATGCCCAAACCTGCCAATTCACATGGCTTCTCTGTGTTGGTGCGATAATATCGCCAAAATTGTTTTGCTCGCCACCCTCCATTACAGATAATTGAGGAGCTTGTAGCGTTGGCTCGGGCGGTATGGCGGCTCACTTCAAAGAATTAAAAATGGGTCAAACATGCTGATAATTGTATAGGTAGCCGTAGTCCACTCCTAAACAGCCAAGCGAAAAAATGTGAAATGCAGACGGATTTTACTAACACCTATTCAGGCACGGCGGAGCCGGGGGAGAGGGGTGGGATGGGTTGAGGGGCTAAACACTGGATTATAGTTTTGATGATTTTTCGCAGAGAATAACACATGTGATACAAGTGCCGTAATCCTACTATCATAATGCACCACAACACAGCGTTTGCATGCGTAAATTCGACACTTTCTGGGAGAGCCGTTCATAGATTGAACAAGACTGAACTTATGGAGTTTTACATCCAGTTATGAAAAATGGAGAGACCCATGCAATCAAAAACATGAGAGTGGGAACTGAGCTCCAGATCGAGCAACGGTTTAATGTTCATTCAAAACAAACAGAAAATATACCGTCAAAATGCACCAAAACAAAATAAATCGAACATAATGTATGTAGATTAACTTTCACTTTTGTTTCGCATAAGCACGCATCGATATTGAAAAGTATCAGACCGTATGCCCCCATTTGACATTCTGGTAAAACACATACAAATCAGGACTAACACTTCACACGTGGAGCGCTCGTAGCCATAATGTTTGCATATTCAACATCGAAATATAGTACGCTCACAAACCACATAAATAGATGTCTGTTTAATATATCAATAAATACTCTGATTACATAATCCATATTCGTTTATTTTACATATAATTTCAAGATATTATTTCTACATGAAATTCCAGGGTTCGCTGATCTCTCTCTCATTTTTTTACAGGTCTAATGGGGGGGGCGGGACCCCCTGACCCCCACCCCCCGTAGATCTGCCCTTGATAGTGCCTATCTAAACGCTGGTTCACTGGGGAGTTGTCAGCTAACAAAATAAAAGCGGCAGAAGTAAGACGGAATTTCATTGGTGGATTAAGTCGTTATAACGACTTAATAAGTCGTTCTAACGACTTAATGCTGCAATTTCATTGGTCAATTAAGTCGTTATAACGACATAATAAAAATATAAAAATAAAAAATGCCCAGGGATGATGAACTTCCGTGGCTCCGGGCGGAATGGCACTCACGTAGGTCAAACTTCAATGAAAAAGGTCAACATCAAAGGTGACTTATACAGGAGAAGGGAGACTCGGAAAATATTAGCGAAAAGCATTTGTTTTACAGAACAATTCAAATATAATCAACGATACATAATGTAATGTTTTGATTATATTTGAATTGTTCTGTAATACTTATATATACCATTTCTATTTAATATTCTATATTTGCATAATTCTCAATAAAGACTAATTGAAACGGTTCAGACATGAGATAGGGTTTAACTATTGTGGTTTTAAAAGCATGTCTTGAAGATAAAAACAATACTGTTTGAACGGGTCATCGCCAGCTCGTTTTCATCGTCGATAAACGACGCTGCCCCAGAGTTACCCCCCTTGATGTCATTTATAATATTTGTTCCATGTATCGAGGCTCAGTTTCATAGGGTGACGTCATGATGTAATGAACTTATCACGGACAAAGAATAATATCATAACAGATGAACAGTGGGTGTGCCAATTTCTCCCATGGCCATCAAATTATTGAATGTTAAACTGCACACACCTTTTATTATCTTATGTGACATCATTGACCTTTGTCCACGATAAGTTCAATACATTATGACGTCACCCGTATGCAGCTGTGTTGGATTGATGGTTAGCCTCGGGGGGCGTCACAGTGACGTCATTTTCATAAACGGCATTTTTTGGTCTAGTTTTCGGTAGGATTTTCCGAATTTTTTATTTATGCAATTTCTCCGCAAAAACTGCATGATAAATGAGTAAATATTAATGTGATGTGAAATAAAATAGTTTTTGCCTACTTCTCATAGCGGAAAAGCAGAAATTTTGAAGAAATATGACAAAAACATAACTTTTCTGGTACCCCACGTGGCCGCCATCTTGAATTTACCCATGATCCTGTGCTCGGGGGGTTATACAAATAGGCTCAAAATGACCCCACTATGATAAACTATAAAGTCAAAGAGTTTCAGCTCTCCATTTTTTTGTCGTTCCGGAGATAGCGCAGAAAGTTTGATAGGGGGCCATTTTGCTCCCTCCCCCCTCTCCCCAGGCCAGGTAGGATTAATGTACTATATATATATTAGTCATTTAATTCTCTACCGCATTCGTTCCATTATTGCATGAACTGTAACAACTACTAATGGCACAATTGTCGCAACTTTTCACGTAAATAATCCCCTGTGTGCTGAAACATACTCCCGTTCAACGATCAGTCCCACTTAACTATTGTCGATAACAGCTCTTGAATGAGGCGGTGATCTTTTTTCACTACGTCGAGAACATCCGCTCTACGGAGAGGATATTTACATTTGCCTTGCTTTCTGAAAGTCAATGTGGAAAACTAAGTTTGCATTTATCGAGTAATTGCACATCGGAAACGCCTTTGTACTCATAACAGGAGATTTGTTTCTTGTTTACCATCGATATAACACTCAATACAGACGCATGCTGTTTGGGCTACGTCAGCTAGACTTCTCTCCCTTCTCCTGCAAACTTTCATTGAACAGTTCCTTAAGGTGGCTCCCTGGTTTAGATGCAAAGTCATGTCATTTTTCTCATATTTCCTGTATAGCTCAGGAAGTCCATCCTATATCAGAAAATGATATAAAAATTGGGGCATAGCGTATTACTTTTTTCTAATTTTCGGCTTGTATAACGTGTACCTGTGGCAAATTGGTACAATGTGATTACTATGTAAAACACCCAATACTTCAATCTCGAAACCAGAGCTATCCGGTCCTGTCCTCCCTACTATGCTCTGGGAGGGCGCTCGGCAGTACGATCGGTCATTGGATAGAAAACAAAACCCTAGAATTTAGAACATAACGAGAGCGTATCTGTGGGATCAAGCCGACGCCCCGACGTCATGAATGTTACGAGCGTGTCTGAAAGATGACGTAGATATGTTCCAATGGAACCGGAAGGGGCCACGTGAAAGAATTGTTCAATGTATTATGGGACCAATTTTCAGCGACCGTCGTCCCAGGGGTTCGTCGGAGCGGCCAATTTTCCAGCGGAGAGCGACCCCTGGTGGCGAGGTTGCCAATACTTGAGACATCATTGTTTTCAGAATATTCAAAAGTCATGTCAATTTTCTCATTTTTTAACTATGTATTCCTTGAAGTATGTAGTTTTTTAATAACTCAAATATAAGGTAGGTCGCCACCCAAAAAAGGGCACGAATAGGGCTCCGAATCTATTTAATCCCACATTTTCCCCCGCCATTTTGCATGAAGTCGCAACAATGCAACGTCATGACGTCGAAAATGCCACGCCAACAAAGAGTTTGCCATTCGACGTCATGACGTCACAAGGGATGCTTAGTAAACGCAGCATATCACCGTATCTCATTCTATCCATTCGCGCACAAGAGTACGATTACAAGGGAGGTAATTGCTATGCGCACAAAGCTGCGCAGAACAGCCATTCTTGTAACCAGGGAGCCACCTTAACTTTTAAATGGTTTGACTGGTTTTTCTCAAATTTTGTCACGAAAGCAGAAAACGTTCCATAATGGTATTAATTCCCGTTAGATTTGTTTTGGTCGGGAGATTAAAAAGGTTCAAACATATACATGTATACGAGAAAAAATATCATAAAAATGCATAACTATGTTTAGCAAAATTATGTCCTCAATGAAAAGGAAATAACACTAAGCGTAGCCCATAGTGCTAATTATGATATTGTTAGGGCCTCTTAAAACACTAAGTGTCATCCTATTCATTCAAACCGTTTCAACAAAAGGTGGAGTGGTTAATTGCACCGCCAGGTAGAAGCATAAACATTAAACATTCCGCCATTTTATTTTGAGATGTTATTAATCGATCTTTGTTCGCTGAATTTCAGTGTCTGTTTGGTTTGGTACATGTCGTACAGGATATCAGAATTTTCCACATAGGCGAAAAACTGGTGTTTCCTAGCACATAGAAACCAGTTACTTTATTAGTACCCGCGACATCGACAGAAAATCCTATTAGAATAACCTGCAGTCGCCGTAGTTTACTTTCAACTGCATTTTTGTCTCACTTGATGAAATATGAGTTGCTGGTCTCATTTGAAGTTGTTTGGTTTCATCGTGTCAATCACAGCGGAAACCATAACTTATACGCACAGTAGTACAAAGGTTAACTATGTTAAGGCCAAAGAGATGTGCGAACAACAAGAACAGACTTTACTAACAACAGCAACATCTATGGAGCACAATCAACTGGTGAAATTCATATCGGAAAATAGGTAAGTTTTCGATATAGATGTATTGAATATTCGTGATAAGTAAGCCTAGTGTTACATCATAAACGATAATAGAAAAACGCAACAGAAAACTTTTGTGGAGTCAAGGATTAACAATCAAATATTTACTTAATTTGTATAGGATTTTAGTATTGTAAATAAGGTCAATACAGCAAATAAATGTCAAATATTGTCTTACTGTTCAATGTTCAATGTTCCTTCACAGTTCGTGTTGACATGCAAATCTCTATACAGTCCGTGCCGACGGGCAGAAATCGCGTTTCTGTATTTCGATAGTCCAACACCGCCCAGCTGTTGTCCAGTTTCCGTCAGTTCAAACACGTAGATAACACAGCGCCAAGAGTCAATTCACAGGAATATACAATCCAGCAGTCCGTAATTTCAGATAAAGGTAAGACAGTATAATGCACCCACAGAAAAGCCGTTTGAATTCCCCCCGATCACTGAATGTCAGGCTATTTATACTCTATCGGGCATTCGAGATTATTTTAGCAAATCAAGAAGCTTCCACCGATACAGCATTGACGTATGATCTAACCCAGATACAATCACAACAGGTTC
Organism: Hanleya hanleyi; assembly: GCA_036873755.1. Classification (NCBI taxonomy): domain Eukaryota; kingdom Metazoa; phylum Mollusca; class Polyplacophora; order Lepidopleurida; family Hanleyidae; genus Hanleya; species Hanleya hanleyi. The sequence continues at coordinate 27,805 of JAVTVY010003963.1, read as the reverse complement.
TAGAAAGCTCGAAATGGTTAACCCACAAAACAGTATGTAAACAAACCTACGTGCAGATGGCGCTGTGACCTTATTACTCCCGTCATACGGGTCTCTTCGTGTATCGGCCATTTGCAATGATCGTCGACATTTACTTGCGATAAATCGGTCACGACTTCGAGAAAATTCTATGAGTATAACCACAGAACAGAACGTAAACAAGTTTACATCAGCTCTATTATTCTAGAAGCATCTTATCTAATAATAGATTACAATACCATGACACTAGTATCCGTTAACCCTACCCATTTTTAAACCACAGTTGGCAGGGTTTCAAGAGAGGGTTGTGATCGCGACCCCCCGAAGCTGAGGTCCACTCGACCATGAATGGGCCCAATTCGCTGTTCTGAATACAAATGTAAATTTGCTGAATTTTTGATGCAAGATCGGTATAATTTCTATTACAAATTTCAATAATTGTATGCTGTTTAAGTGTTATTGACATGAGTGATTTTAAAATCGTCCGATTGTATATGGCACTATGATGTCTCTTCTTCGATCGTCGATTGGATATAGTTCACGATATGAGTACAATGTCGCTCATCTTTGAAGATAATTGCAGTCTCCATTTTTAACTCTATTACTTCGTTCCCCGATTGGTTTAGTTAGTAACGACGTCACGAACCAGTCGATGTTTTCCATTACACGGATCAGTTAGAGTTAACTCGTGTGGCCCTCTCGATCTCAGAAGAAACACAATATATTGGCGGTGTATTATTTGTTCCGATCAGTCCGAATAGTCCATATCACTGTATAGTTATGGTTTTATATGTAACTACGTTTTATAGTGGCGAGTGAATAGAGCATGACCACTCAGTTGATTCCGTCTTGAATGCTTTTTTTTCATTTCAATCAAGTCTAATCCGTCTACATTTGTAAGTAACAAGAGGGAAATCAAGAATGTTTATTAAACCGTATTTAATGCCCGATAGCTGCCTTAACAAGTGATTTTCAGATCGTATACCTCCGTTTGATTTGACTGGGGATATAAATAGCATTGGCCCGAGATGCAAACGCTGTATTTGACCAGAAAATGCATTACGAAAGACATTTCCGTGCAAGCAACTGGAATGGACGGTCAAGATATCGTTGATACGCTCACTGACCCAGGTGGTGCTAAAGGAGTCAATGATGAGGCAGGTGAGTACGAAAATTATCTCAGAACTGCTGACCAAACTGTGACGCGTCTATCTGAGAGAGCTAGCAAATGTGATTCTCGTGACAATGAGATAGAGTCTATTCGTGATCAACTCATTGATAAAATGCAGAAAGTCACATCTTCGCAGAATATTGCTTCACAAATGGACAGGACTAACTGAAACTGCTGTGCAGGAATTAACAGGTGCGATTGAAGCTGTTCATTTGCCATGCAGTCCTTGGAAAACAAAAGGATGACGGAAGTGATTAATTCAGGCCAAAACAGCATGAACAGAATTATGTTAAACAATGGAAAAAGGGGAATTGCTTCCGGTGGGGGAAAGCATGTCATTTTGAACGAAACAAGGACTGCCCTGTGCATAACGTTACATATTGCCACCGTGGCCATTACGGAACTTAATGTAAAACAACAACCCAGCGTATAAATAAAGGGGAAAAATCATCCAAATCGGAATTCTGATAAATGAAAAGGTCAGTATATTAGCCCGAAAACATCGGCTAAGGAGTCTATTTTTTATTTTATTTTTTTTGGTTGTTGTTGCTGACCCCTTAGCCCGAATCACTTATACAGACCGAAAAGGAAAAAAATAAATAAGACGTCAGTCGCTCGAGATCTTTAACTGCACACGGCGTGGGGAATTGAGACAGAGGCACAAAAAGCATTTTATCGAATAAATAATATGATTTGGCATCTCCAGCACTATGACAACCACCTAATGACTCCTTCAAACACGGATTTTGTTATTTTGCCGTTGTGTTTCTTTCGCCATAGTTTACAGGGACATGCGCAAAATGGGGTTGACCTTTTGACTCACGTCATCAAGAACCAATAGCGACGTGTGTTTATTCACGTGATCAGAAAGGTCACGAGATCAAGGTCGTATTCTCACAAGATGTCAGAAAGGCGCGAAAACGTTAAAATCAATGGAAGTTTTTTCTCACACATTTGATCACATTTTGTCAGCATCAAAACAGTCATGAGAGATGGTACATGGTTAAAGAAGCTCAGGTCGGTCAAACTGTATCAAATTGGCATATTTTTTCTCCCCCGTTTCGTTATTTTCGTCAGCGAAAAGCCGCTTTTCGCGCATAAATTTGTATCGCTAAAATTTAACCTAGGCGCGCTCTGGGCTGTGATAGGAATGCCACGCCCCTTACCTATATTCACCTATCACAGCCAGAGTTTCTGGGTTAAGTATATTAAAGTTGTAGAGAATGACGAGGACTGCATGTTCAGCATGTCACGAGACGACAGCGATACAGAAACGATCGATTTGTTCCAAATTGGTGAGATATTTAAAAGGTGTGAGAAACTGACAACTTCCGGCGACTAAAAATCAACCATATTACTCCACAGAAAGCTTTCCTCGGCACCTCACATTCCAACTAGATCTCGCTGGATTCTGAGACGTATCCTATTATTGCAGATGTTGATGCTGAAAGTAACAATCAGCCGCGCGTTTATTACAGCTGTACAGGTGGAAACTATGAAGTAACCACACGGCTCCTAGCACCGGTCCATATGTACAATTTACTGACATCAGTTGGAGAACTTAGAAAAGAAGTGAATAAAGTGTAGAACAATGTACGAATTCAAGGAACTGTATCCTTATAGGTCGAGAGCAGCGTGAAACATTCCGCGTAAATTTGTAGCGATGGTTCAATATAGAGACAAAGAAACCCGACAAAGGCAAGATCCCTTATGAGTCGGAATACCGCGCATTACACTTCAACGCTACCCAAGTGTTCACAGACTGCCCGAGGAGTTGCGAGTATCTCAGACGACCAGATTGGCCACTGTCGTGATCAACGTGAATATGCTCAGCGTCTCAAAAAGGTGATGGTTCTCGTGTCGCTTGAAAAAAGCAAATGTGTGTTTAAACAAATTGAGTTCATTCGGACCTGCACTCGGATTTAGCATTTCACTGCGATCCAGAACAACAGGATTCACTTGACAATCTAACGAATTGTCTGACGAGTAAGGAGCGTTTGGCTTATGCAATTACATGTGTTGTAGGGGATGCTAATCCAGTGTGACTCGCTTGATACAGCGCTACAATTGAGATTTGCGTGCTATCCCTCGTGCTAACAAGACGTTAGAGTTACACGGAGACGAAACCTTTAGAACTCTTGGATTTAAATTGGAACTAACGACTTGGAAATTCAGTTGTAAAAGAATAATATCCATTGATTAAGATTTTATGTGTAGAGCATCATCATGTCTTGCTGACATCATTGGAAACTGTTGACTGCTTCTCTGGTGTTAAAAAACATCTTGTGTTTTTATTATTTTTATTTCATACACATTTGTAATTGGTGCTAACTGTCATACGAAATAGGTCTTCCGATTATTGGCGCGGCAATATTTTTACGGACGACGGCTGAATACTGAATGTCAGATCTGACGCTTGTTATCACAACTCCGCAACATCCAACCCGTCAGCCAGTAACGGTGCCAGTTCACAGTTAAATACACTTCAGGTCCTCCAAACATACATAATAATAATACACTTTATTTAAAAATATACCTCGATAGAATCCGATAGGCCACAGACCTCTTTTCGTCGGCGTCGAGAACGATAACAATATTAGATATGTACAATAACAGAGCAAACATATAGCTTTGAAATAATAGTGAAATTTTCAAGTAAAAATTTGAATAGAAGGTGTTTAATGATTTAAATGAAGTCAGGGAAGCGCAGCTTCTCACTGATAATGGAAGTTCATTAAAAAGTTTTGGACCATTTACCTTAAAAGATTTCTTAAAAAATGCTGTCCTTGCAAAGGGAACTTTTAAAAGCAGACCTTGGTCAGATGACCGTAGGTTCCTCATGGGTTTGTAAACATTTAAAAGATCAAAAACATAAGATGGAGCGAGATCGTTAATACCCTTAAATACAAGTAAAACAGTGTTCAGCTTAAAACGGTGAGAAATAGTAAACCAGTTCATTTTCGAATAAAGTTCGTGGGTTGGCACAGATGTATCACAGTCAATTATTAATCTCATGGCTCGTTTCTGGAGGCTCTCCAGTCGTTCAATGTCATGTTGGGAGCAATTGCCCCAGTAGTCCATATGTGGTAAAATAAATGAGTTATAAAACAGTTTTCTGGCGTGAAAGGGTAAAAAGGATTTGATTCTGGCTAAAAGAAATAATTTACATTTGATTTTTCGTATCACAGAGTCAACATGACTAGACCAGTTCAGGTTATCCTGGACGGTAACACCCAAGATCTTTTGCGTATTTACAGTTTTTATATCTGTGTTGTCAATGTTGAGATTCAATGTATCTTGAGGCAGATGGAGTCGCTTTTGGTCAGTTGTGATAAGCATAGTTTTTGTTTTGTCCACATTCACTGCATTCACTTCTGTCCTGCATTCACTTAACATCCATGAATACATCCGGTTCGTCGCAGAAAAGTCGGCACCTTCGAATCAAACAATCGAACGGTAATCTGTGACAGCTGAAAAATGTTCTGATCTTCGATCATCTATTCGGTCAGGTGATCAGAATATGTGCACTGTACTATTCAAATTAGTCCGGAATTAATTAACTATTTTATGGAAATTAATGTTTTGGCGAAGTTGGCATCCCGTGAAAAATTACGTAACCAGGTGTTGGATTTGTCTCATGAGGGTCATCTAGGGATAGAGAAACCCAAATATCAGCTTCGAACAAACGTATAATGACCGGGAATTGACCGTCCAGCGAAGAATAAATGCTAGCGATGTTTTTCGGACTGGCTTGTCACACCAGGTCCTCACCATGAGTCAGTTTATTCAACGGAATTCCCAGAGGACCCTGAAAGGAATAGCTGTAAATCTACTTGCCCCTCTTTCCCAAGGAAAATCTGTTCTTTGAGCAGTGAAATGTTACTGTAGATTTTTTTAAGTAAACTTACTGTCTACTAACACGCCACAGAATCACTGAAAGCGGACCATCGTCCCAGTTTATTTCTGAAGAGTTTTGAGGAATATCTCCAGGAAAATGATCGCCGTAAAATGTCGTAAATCTACTCCATTGTGTTCTCAAACAAAATGAATGCGTTTACAATCGCGCAGGCGCAGAGACTTTCTTTCGCGTGTTCCAGTAGATGCATCATTAGGTGCACCGTAGGGTCACTGGTTCGAATCCCGTCTGGGAGTCGACCCTCATGGAAGTCGACCAATTTTTAGCACTAGAATCTGTGCTATACTAAGATAGTATAATCCCAAAATAACGAAAATACTATTGATAAGTTTGTCTTGGCATACAGTTCAACCTCTCATAGTACTACTGGGGTGTACCCAGCTGGATCACTTGTACCACTGGAACATCCGAAAGAAGATGCTAGAGTTGCCAAACTCTCTTATTCCAGATTCAGAGATTCACGATTTTGACCATCCACATCTTCTGCAAGAAAATGTAAATAGTGACGTCATCTTGCTGGAAGCCAATTTTCGCGTTTTTTTTTAATCGATTTTCCAAATAATTTATTTTTTATAATTTCTCTCACAAACATGATAGAGAATACTTAGTTTTGGCAAAACAATTTTTTTTTTTGTCATTTGAGGCAAGATAAATGCGAAAATAGGCAAGAAAGATCGAAAACACGACTTTCTGAGGACACCTCATGACCATCATTTTGAATTGTCCCAATACCCTTTGAACTTACGGTTATGCAAACAGTCTCAAAATGATGCCAATAAGATTCGAGGAAAAGTCAGAAAGTTACAGCTCTTTTGTTCTCTTTGTTCCAGAGTTAAGGTAAAATGTTCAGTAGGCAGGTCATATAAATTCCCCGCCCCCGACCAGATAGGGGTGAAAGATGTCGTCAAATATTTTTACCCTGGCGATGGGCGACCTGGGGTTATCTCTTTACAGTCTGGGACCATAGCATGCAGGCCTGGTGGACCTTACTAAAGTTCTCGTAAAGCGAAGAGTTGCTGAATAGTAATCAAGGGGAATTCAGCCAGCTGTCCAGTGCATATAGTAGGTTATTGGATGTAGGCATAACGAGTATTAGCCAGACTGAATTATATCTGTCTATGAACATGCATCAGCAGTTGTACACCACGTTACTTTGTCAAATCTAGTGATAAGTATCTCACACTAATAGCAGAGAACAATATCGTAATCTCCATGAACTAGCTTTGGCGCTTAATCCGGAATCCGGGATCGTATGATCATCTTCATTCTTGCAATACAACGTCTTCACGATCTTCATATAAACAATCACAGTCGAAGCTTGACTGAGATTTAAAAAGATTTGGAAATGGGTTTAGGGAAAATACAGAATACAGATCAGTCATACGGATTTGACGAGGAATATCGTGATGTTTTGCTGGAATAACTGAAAATGTTGGCCACTTAACTCTCCAGCTGCGGAATGTTGGGATTGACACTTGTATGCTATTTAGACAGATAAGCTTCCCTCTGCCTACCCACCCCCACCTCTACCCGTATTTGTGATTTTTTTTTTGCTGTGAACATTTCAGCGTGGGACCCTGCTGGCTGGGCCTGAATCTACCTGGCAACTCTATGGATAACAAAGATTTCCAGTGGATTGATGAGAGATCGGTGGTTTGGACAAATTGGGATACTGGAGAGCCGAACAAGCTGGATACGGAAAAGTGTGTTATACTAAAGACAGACCACATCGACTCCAGAATCGATTGGCACACTAGACCATGTAGCTATACATTCGAATACATCTGTCAAGCCACGACATCACCTACACTACAGATTCCTGCTCAAACAGAACCCACAGGTAAGCGCTTCATGACACTCGAGGATTCATGTTCTGTCTTGGTACAGCTAACTAAGACTTAATTTCCTGTAACCAGGGCTTACAGGGCGACAGAAGTGTCCTATAGGAAAATTTTCAAATTCTATAGTATCCTGTAGAAATTTTCTATATGACCTCTTTGGATATTTTGAAAAAAAGTGCATGGATCCGGAATATACTATATCATATGAACATGGGGACCTTAATGGTAGTTATCTGTCATAACCCAATTCTGAAGCAATATATGTGAAAACATGCAAGCAATATCCTCAATTCTTATTATTATATTGTAAACATTCCATGAATATATATTCCGGAATAAAGAACGTGGTGTAGCTGTCTCTAAAAGATTTTTAAGATCTGTGAAGGGATGGCCCTTTTTTTAAAGCTCTGTTAAGGACTCGAGGCCCAATCTCGGGTGAAATAGTTACTGTTTTGTAACTTCATATAGTCCAAAAGCACTCGCCTTCATATACCGAAATAATTATGTCTCCCCCAACTATGTTGGGAGAGACATCTAGTGTTTGTGCTGTCTGTCTGTCTTTTAGTCTGTCTGTCTGTCCGTCCGTCCCCTTTCCTTGTCTGCAAGATATATTGAGAACTACTGGACGGAATTTCACCAAACCAAGCTTCATTGGGATTGCCTCCTCATTTGATTAGGTTCTGGTATGTGTGCGTACATTCATCCGTGTCCGGTGTCCGTTCATCTACTTGTACATGTATATATAGGCCTTGTCTGCAAGCTATCTGCATAACTACTGGACGGAAGTTCACAAAACTCGGATGGAGGATAGCCCGCTCATCTGATTAGGTTTTGGTGTGTGTGTGTGTGTGTTCGTCCAACTAAGAGGGCGTCCGGATTCTGTGAACGGGTCTCGAATCCTTAAAACAGGGCCATTACCCCCTTTTTCTACAAGGCCACCAATGCTTCTTCAATTTTAAATGGTGGGTGACTGAGGTAGTGGAAAGGTGACGGAAGCACTTGAATATGGATATTTCCCTTCAAGGCACAGGGAGAAATTGATAGTTTGGAGGGATATGATAGAAACTGTTTTCGTCACACTTTTCTCTCCCCTTTCTGAAGAAGAAACTTGGGATATATACATTTTCTTCACTTTCTGGCGACTCTCTCATTCGATGACCTATTTTCTTGGACGACAGTTTGTAGCGACTCTGCCAATCTCTCTTTCTCGTCATGAGCTATATCAAAATTGGTATATTTTCTTGGACGTAACTTTTTAGCGAAATTTTCTTCAATCTATACCCTTCTCACAATGGCGATGACATATTTTCTTCAGAGACACTTTCCATTGACATTTTGATGCAGTCTATTTCCTAAGATTAGGAAACGATTTGGAGCGACACTTTAAATATCCCCTTTCTCTAGTGGTTAGGGCAATTCCAAAATTAGTACCGGTGTGGAGGCTTAGAATGTCCGGTGGCTATCTTCTTGCCCACCTAGGCCATTTTTCTCCACCTTGAGGATAATTTTCCGTCCTTAGTTACAAAATAAATGAGATACCCTTAACCAGTACATTCTTTGGATTCACACGGACAAAATGGTTTGGACGTCAATTTGCAATGACACGTTCAATTCTGCCTTTCTGTGCTGTGATCAGTCTCCCGAGTTTGTCAAATCTGAAAGAGCTGTTAATCACTTTGCTTGATTTTGGCTTGCGAGGGATCAATCTCTCCAATATTACCATATATTGCATTGTCAGTTTCAATGAGAGTGAACGCTCTCCTACAGGAAAAAAATGAAGACCGATTCCTCTTGACTACACGCCTATCAAACCTGAATGCTTTTCTGATTCATGCTCCTCGATCATGGGAAATTTAAGACGTACGACTTCGGGTATTTTACAGGTTAGTTTTTCTGTGTATTCTTCCATTTATCAGGTTTATTCCCTGTTGAGGCGTTTAGTCCATCTGACGTCCTCGATGTTCATCCATTAACATAAGATTATTTATTTGTTTGAGCTGATCTGTCATCATAGCTCCCAAACTAGCGTATCTAATTCCGCTTGAGCCGGTGCTATGGGCCATGTGGATACTTCATATTCTCCACGTGAACATCTGTAATAAAAGCGCGACTGAGATAATAAGGCTACGTCCGAGAATAGACGGTATTCTTGGGTCTGAATGTGGGGTACCACGGGAAGCTTTCATGTGGAGTCATATGGTTGCTTTTCAGTCGCCAAACGACGTCAATCTTATTACAGGTTAGTTTTTCTGGATATTCTTGCATTTACCAGGTTTACTCCATGTTGAGACGTTTAGTCCATCAGACATCGGCGATGCTCATCCATTAACATCAGATGAGTTGTTTGTTTGAGCTGATCTCCCGAGCTAACGTATCTAACGTCGTCAGTTTTTCCCACCTCTTGCTTATCGCTCAAATTCAAGTATATTTAAAGTTTCCCATGATATATTATCTATGGTGTGGTCTATATGTAGGGAGGGATGTACCTATATGTATTCGAGTGTCAAAGATGGCTTAGGGACGAGTGTAAGTCTACTCGAGTGCTAAAGCGAGGTGAGAGGGTAACGTTCTTGTTATCGATTGTCAAATTGGTCACAGAATTAGGGTTAAGTATTCTTCGTTACTAGCAGGTTCTTGGACATTTCAGCTGTCCAAATTATATAGTAATGAAATTTTCCATGTCCATCGTCAAAGCGGGATTAGGGAGGAGTGTACGTGTAGTTTTGTGTTAAAGCGGGTTTAAGGAGGAGTGTACATGTATGTGTACTCGTGTGTCATATTGGGGTTACAGAGGAATGTACGCCTAGTCGAGTGTCATTGCGGGGTTAGGGTGGTGTGTACATGTAGTTTAATATTAAAGTGGCATTAGTGAAAATTGTATGTGTACTGGAGTTAAGGTACATGTAGTCATCTATAGGGTTAAAACTTACGTTTGGGTATGCTCCTTTATTATCAGGTTATTGTACAATCCAGCTATTAAAATTATATATTAATGAGTTGAGTGTCATACCGAGGTAAGGCAGGAATGCATAGGTAGCCGATTGTTCAAGCGGAGTTAGTGAAGGGTGTACGTGTAGTCGTCTGCCAGGGCGAGGAGAAGAGGAATGTGTGTCTAGTCGTGTGCCAAATCGGTATCAGGGAGGGATGTATGATCAACACCTACACCTGAGGACCGCATAGATCAACACATAGAGAAGATGATGCAAACATCTAAGATCACTAATGAATTCAATCGTCGGGTGAGTCTAGCAGACCGCTTCAGATTTTCAGCTGGAGAAAGACCACCCTTTACCGAAAAATCTGGGTATGTACCACCAAACGTTGATCAAGAAATTCCAAAATCTGTTAAGGCCCTTTCAGAACGAATTAATGACCTAATTTCAAATGGGCGATTCGGAAACATTCCAAACTTATCCTTCAATGAACGCCAATCTTTAACAAAACTTCGTAAAAACCACACAATCGTGTTAAAACCTGCAGATAAGGGCTCAGCTACAGTTATAATGTCAAGGGAAAACTATGTCAAAGAAGCCCAAAGGTTACTTGGCAACCCTAAACATTACAAAAAACTGGATGGAGAAATATGGCCCCAAGATCATCCAAGGCTGCTCAACATTGTGGCAGATCTAAATAGGAGGCAAATCATTTCGAACAAACAGTTTGAATACTTAGCACCCAAAAGAGACGCAAGATCGAGACAGTTCTATATCTTACCAAAGATTCATAAACCTATAGATAAGTGGGCAGATAACCTTACACCCCCTGGGCGCCCTATTGTGTCAGACTGTGGGTCAAATTCTTACCACATTTCGGAATACATTGACTACTACTTGAAGCCTATCGCTAACCGATATAGTAGTTATTTGAAAAACACTGAAGATTTCCTGTCAAAACTGTCCAGCATCCAAGCTCCTCCCAACACCTTACTTGTCACTATGAATATTGAATCCATGTACACTAATATTGACATTGATAAAGGTATTCAAGCTGCTAAAGATGCTTTCCAAAGATTTCCCGATCCCAATCGCCCAGACGAAGAACTTTTGGAATTATTAGAAATTAGTCTAAAAGGTAATGACTTCGAATTCAATGGGGAGTTCTATCAACAAATTAGTGGTTGTGCAATGGGTAAAAAGTTCAGTCCAAATTTTGCCACTATCTATGTAGCTCATTGGGAAGAGCAGGCTTTAAGAAAATTAGATAAACAGCCTCTCTTATACCTCAGATATTTAGATGACATTTTTGTACTTTATAACCATTCCAAGGAAGATTTCGGAGTATTTTTCGAAACTCTAAATAACCATGACCCAAATATCAAACTCGAAGTAGTTATGCATGACTCTTCTGTGGATTTTTTGGACATAACAGTTTTTAAGGGACCTGGGTTTCAGAACACTGGATATTTAGATTACAAGGTCTTTTTTAAACCAACTGATACCCACGAACTACTACATGCCAAATCTTTTCACCCGACCCATATATTTAAGGGCATAATCAAATCTCAAATCATTCGATTCCATAGAAATTCAAGCGATATACAGTATTTTCACCACTCATGTGCGATCCTATTTCGGGCCTTGAAACCTAGAGGCTATTCCGCCCGGTTTTTACGGCATATAAAATCTGAAACACTTCGCCAAATCACAAACTGCCAAATAAATGACGTTCGCGAGTCAGAACCGGTAAGGATAAAACATAAACGCCCTAATCATGGCAATGGTAAGACCTCCAAATGTCTAAAACCTCAGTGTAAACTGGACGAAGTAATTGCTACACAATCATCTTTCAAAAGCGAACAGACCAAAAATGAATACAAGCTTAAGGATCAACTAAACTGTGACACAGAGAATGTAATTTATTTAATTACGTGCCGAAAATGCCTGAAACAGTATGTAGGCGAAACTAAGAATAAACTTCGATATCGTGCCAACAGACATAAATCAGACATCAGTCTAGATAATGAAGGCCCGGTCAATGAGCATTTTAATCTACCGGAACATTCATTTCAGCACCATTTTCAAATTATGCCAATAGAAAGAATTCCTACATTTCCAACACAGGAAGAAACTGACAATCACCGCGCACTTCGTGAATCCTTTTGGATCAAAACACTTCAAACACGGCAACCCTTTGGTATGAACATAGACCCAGGTAAAGTTGCTAACAAAGAGTTTATTCCCTTCGTTCTCCAATATAGCCGTAGGAATGTTGAAGCGGCCCGTATACTGAAGGAGGAATATGAAACACTCCAAACAAAACTCCGCTTGCCATTTAATCTGGGACCTATCATAGCGTACTCAAAAAATCGGAGTTTACGCGATTTATTGGTAAGGAGTAAACTTCATCCGATAACGTGATCATTATCACGTGAAATTCTACATGGCATAAGCTAATATATAGCGGCCCCATTTGAACCCTATACGAAACTTGTCTCTAGGAACATTTTTAAGATAAGAGATTTATAAATCCCTGTGCCCGTGCCTTCCACTTTTGAAAAATGTATATGTATGCCTGTGCCAGGTTTTCTAAATTGTTCCTATAAAGCTCTAATATATTCATTATTCAACTAATGAGTTACACCGTCTAAACAAACTGAATTTTTTGGTATTGTACTTATCCCCCTAAATAAAAACAAGTAGTTATGAAATCTTACAATTTTGAACAAAATAGTTTTTACTGTATTCCTTGAGTAAACATTTTATGATCAAATGTAGGGGCAGGATTCCCAGACAGTGTGTCTCTTTCCTGCTGATTAAGCAACACTAGAAATGTTATGCAGGTTTAGAAGATAAATGTTGTTAATTCTTGCCGGACAATGAGTTACTAAGCACCTACTTAACCGTCAATAACAAACAATACTCTTCTCAATAGGCCACATACAGACATAGCTGGCAAGAGCCTAACCATGCCAAATGGTTAGTATTCAAACATTTAAAAACAATGATTAAACACACAGGATACAACTATGGATGTTCAGATTACTCTAAAGTAAACATATGACATAGGTAGTCCCCTTAAAAACACATCTTTCCAACAGTTGAGGTAGTTATTGTTATTTGTGTTTTTTCTGCAAGTCTCTTACCCACATCTTGCTGCTTTTTGAGGGTATAAAACCGGTGCTAGCTTTACCATTAGAAATTCAGACTTGTTTCAGGCTACTGAGGAAGGACAACCCATCCGAAAAGCTTCTAGCCACAGACGGTGTAACATTTGGCCATTTCTATTTTTTCTTTTGCATCATACATGTATTACTAATCAATCTTTGTTTCAGTTTCATTTGACTATTTTTATATATAATTTCATTATCTAGATTTTTTCTTCCAGTAATTGTCTTATAGGATATTTGTATTATCATAACATATTTTAGGATATTTGTATTATCATAACATATTTTGTATTATAAAGCTTATATCTATCAAAGTTAATGTGTAGCATAATTTAACTAGCTTTTCCATTTTTTCCTGTATTACTTCTGATATCCAGTACATAATTATTCTCTATACCAAAATTTAACTGTATTGCCATTTGTCCTAATTCTTTCTTCCCTTTCAGTTCCCCAGTTCATACTCATTTTTCGAAATTTTATAACCCATTTATAGAGACAAAAATTATAACAAAATTATGGCCAGGAAAAACGGCCCTACAAACAAAAGACGGAATTTTCGTCAACCTCCGTCCCAACGTTCGGACCCAAAAAACGCTTCCAACCAGACTTTTTCGGCTTTCTCTGGTCTGGTTAAAGCGCTATATCAGGTACTTCAGTGCTTGCATCATATTGGCATCATAGAGGAGCATTTGGCAAACGACTCCCTTCCAAATTCCTTGATACGTAGGGTTGAGGATATGAACAATTTCTTCAAGCCAGCTCAACGAACTCTTGACTTTGACTTTAGCATAAGACTGATCAATCAAAATTGGGCAAAGAAAAGTCTTATGGAGCTGGTTGGACATTACAAAAATTGCTTAACAAAATTGAAGTCACAGGTTATTTCGGCCAAATCTTCAAAAACCCTGGACTTCGACCGTGCATTTTCTAATGCCTTAAAATGGGGAAACGAAAACTACAAATCCAAATTGACAGACAGCACTATTTCAGCCTTTCGGAAATTTGTTTCGAATCTGAATCCCCCTATGGTATCGGAGAATCGTTCGGGTAGTAACCAGCCTACTACCGCTCCTCCGATATCTCGGCAAAATACTCGAGCACGGTCACAATCTCCTCTACCCTCTACTTCGCGTGGAAATTTGGAAACGCCAGCCCCCCGGCCCAGGGAGGCTGGTACTTCCAACACCCATGCTACCAACCCTCCTGTTCGCCGACCCCCACCTAAACATTCTTCATCTACTGTATCTTCTCGACCTACTCTCCTATCCCCACGTACCACTCCTAGACCTACCAACCCTGCTCCTTCTACTTCCACTAATACCTATGCTGACGCTGCAAGGTCTCCTCCATCAAATGATATGCGCTCATCATATCGTCAAAATTCGAACCCAAAATTCTGGCAATTTAGGCACGAAACTCAAAACAAATGGGAATGGCGCCTCCCGGCAGTTACCAATAAGGTTCTGCTTTTCGGCTCATCGAATCTTTCACGCATTAATTCGGACCCCCATCCTGATGTGCAAGTAGAGTGCTATCCTGGCGCTAAGTTTCAACATTTTACAAAGATTTTGGACCGCTACAACGGGCCTTCCCAACCCGACAAAATTCTCTTGAATATTGGTGTAAATAACAAAGCAGAAGATCCTTCAAAAGCCAGAAGTAATATGAGCAATATGTTGAGCTGTTTGAGACGTAAATTTCCCAAGTCAAAATTGTATTTCATACAGCTCCAAGTTTCGGACACACTTCCAGCCAGTGAATGCTTCTGCATAAATCAGATAAATGAATTTGCATCTTCAAAAAGACAACTCAAAATTATCCAAGGAATCGATCCTGGCAAATTCAAGGTTGGTAGGGACAACATCCACTGGACCGAAGATACGGCGAATTGCCTGTATTCACAATGGCTCAATACTATAGGTTTAAACTAAATTTGGGACAGGGCACGTGCCACCCTACTCTTGGCCTAGGTACTAGTATAGTAAATCTGACTGGTGACCTTCAACTAACACAATCTGACATCTCTCTGCTCAGTCGGGGCCTTTCCTTTGTCCCGACACCTAGATCAACACCTACACCTGAGGACCGCATAGATCAACACATAGAGAAGATGATGCAAACATCTAAGATCACTAATGAATTCAATCGTCGGGTGAGTCTAGCAGACCGCTTCAGATTTTCAGCTGGAGAAAGACCACCCTTTACCGAAAAATCTGGGTATGTACCACCAAACGTTGATCAAGAAATTCCAAAATCTGTTAAGGCCCTTTCAGAACGAATTAATGACCTAATTTCAAATGGGCGATTCGGAAACATTCCAAACTTATCCTTCAATGAACGCCAATCTTTAACAAAACTTCGTAAAAACCACACAATCGTGTTAAAACCTGCAGATAAGGGCTCAGCTACAGTTATAATGTCAAGGGAAAACTATGTCAAAGAAGCCCAAAGGTTACTTGGCAACCCTAAACATTACAAAAAACTGGATGGAGAAATATGGCCCCAAGATCATCCAAGGCTGCTCAACATTGTGGCAGATCTAAATAGGAGGCAAATCATTTCGAACAAACAGTTTGAATACTTAGCACCCAAAAGAGACGCAAGATCGAGACAGTTCTATATCTTACCAAAGATTCATAAACCTATAGATAAGTGGGCAGATAACCTTACACCCCCTGGGCGCCCTATTGTGTCAGACTGTGGGTCAAATTCTTACCACATTTCGGAATACATTGACTACTACTTGAAGCCTATCGCTAACCGATATAGTAGTTATTTGAAAAACACTGAAGATTTCCTGTCAAAACTGTCCAGCATCCAAGCTCCTCCCAACACCTTACTTGTCACTATGGATATTGAATCCATGTACACTAATATTGACATTGATAAAGGTATTCAAGCTGTTAAAGATGCTTTCCAAAGATTTCCCGATCCCAATCGCCCAGACGAAGAACTTTTGGAATTATTAGAAATTAGTCTAAAAGGTAATGACTTCGAATTCAATGGGGAGTTCTATCAACAAATTAGTGGTTGTGCAATGGGTAAAAAGTTCAGTCCAAATTTTGCCACTATCTATGTAGCTCATTGGGAAGAGCAGGCTTTAAGAAAATTAGATAAACAGCCTCTCTTATACCTCAGATATTTAGATGACATTTTTGTACTTTATAACCATTCCAAGGAAGATTTCGGAGTATTTTTCGAAACTCTAAATAACCATGACCCAAATATCAAACTCGAAGTAGTTATGCATGACTCTTCTGTGGATTTTTTGGACATAACAGTTTTTAAGGGACCTGGGTTTCAGAACACTGGATATTTAGATTACAAGGTCTTTTTTAAACCAACTGATACCCACGAACTACTACATGCCAAATCTTTTCACCCGACCCATATATTTAAGGGCATAATCAAATCTCAAATCATTCGATTCCATAGAAATTCAAGCGATATACAGTATTTTCACCACTCATGTGCGATCCTATTTCGGGCCTTGAAACCTAGAGGCTATTCCGCCCGGTTTTTACGGCATATAAAATCTGAAACACTTCGCCAAATCACAAACTGCCAAATAAATGACGTTCGCGAGTCAGAACCGGTAAGGATAAAACATAAACGCCCTAATCATGGCAATGGTAAGACCTCCAAATGTCTAAAACCTCAGTGTAAACTGGACGAAGTAATTGCTACACAATCATCTTTCAAAAGCGAACAGACCAAAAATGAATACAAGCTTAAGGATCAACTAAACTGTGACACAGAGAATGTAATTTATTTAATTACGTGCCGAAAATGCCTGAAACAGTATGTAGGCGAAACTAAGAATAAACTTCGATATCGTGCCAACAGACATAAATCAGACATCAGTCTAGATAATGAAGGCCCGGTCAATGAGCATTTTAATCTACCGGAACATTCATTTCAGCACCATTTTCAAATTATGCCAATAGAAAGAATTCCTACATTTCCAACACAGGAAGAAACTGACAATCACCGCGCACTTCGTGAATCCTTTTGGATCAAAACACTTCAAACACGGCAACCCTTTGGTATGAACATAGACCCAGGTAAAGTTGCTAACAAAGAGTTTATTCCCTTCGTTCTCCAATATAGCCGTAGGAATGTTGAAGCGGCCCGTATACTGAAGGAGGAATATGAAACACTCCAAACAAAACTCCGCTTGCCATTTAATCTGAGACCTATCATAGCGTACTCAAAAAATCGGAGTTTACGCGATTTATTGGTAAGGAGTAAACTTCATCCGATAACGTGATCATTATCACGTGAAATTCTACATGGCATAAGCTAATATATAGCGGCCCCATTTGAACCCTATACGAAACTTGTCTCTAGGAACATTTTTAAGATAAGAGATTTATAAATCCCTGTGCCCGTGCCTTCCACTTTTGAAAATGTATGTGTACTCGTGTGTCATATTGGGGTTACAGAGGAATGTACGCCTAGTCGAGTGTCATTGCGGGGTTAGGGTGGTGTGTACATGTAGTTTAATATTAAAGTGGCATTAGTGAAAATTGTATGTGTACTGGAGTTAAGGTACATGTAGTCATCTATAGGGTTAAAACTTACGTTTGGGTATGCTCCTTTATTATCAGGTTATTGTACAATCCAGCTATTAAAATTATATATTAATGAGTTGATTATCATACCGAGGTAAGGCAGGAATGCATAGGTAGCCGATTGTTCAAGCGGAGTTAGTGAAGGATGTACGTGTAGTCGTCTGCCAGGGCGAGGAGAAGAGGAATGTGTGTCTAGTCGTGTGCCAAATCGGTATCAGGGAGGGGTGTATGTCGAGCGTTAACGCGAGGTAAGGGAGTAATGTACATGTAGCCGAGCAGTAACTATGTTTTTGAGGCGGTATACGAATGTCCATGTAGATTAGATTCATAGCGGTGTTATGGAAGAAGGTACATGTAGTTTTTTTCTCAAAGCGGGGCTAGGGAGAAATGTATGTAATCAGGTGTCTAAGTGGGTTAGAAATGTGTGTATGTCAAAGCAAGTGTGGAAGCGGACTTATGCAGGAATGCACATGTACTCACGTGTCAAACCTGGGATAGGGAGGATTTTATGTCTAGACAAGTGTCAAAACAGGGTTACGAAAGAATGAACATGTAGTCAACATAGTATAATACTGAGGATTTTTCGACAGAATGTAGTGTAGATGACTTCCAAAGCGGGGTTATGGGAGAATCTGTGTATAGTCAAGCGTCAAGCAGGGTGTGGGATGAGTGTGCGTGTACTCGAATGCCAAAGTAAGATTAGGGATGAATTTATGCATGGTCTAGTATCAAATCGGGGATAGGGACGAGTGTATGTCAAGTCGAATGTCAAAGAGGGGTTAAGGAAGTATGCACCTGTACTTAAGTGTCAACGTAGGGGTATGAACGAGTGTATGTCAAGTGTCAAAACGAGGTTGGGGAAGACCGCACCTGTAGTCAAAGCTGGGTTAAGGAGGAGTGTATGTATAGTCATGTGTCAAAGTGAGGATAGCGAAGAGTGTATAAGTAGCAATATGTTAAGGGAAGCTGACAGCGTACGTCTAGTTGGGTGTTAAAACAGAGTTAAGCAAAAATAGATATAGGGACATAAAGAGGGGCGCGTGTGTTGTCGATTACCAAAGCCGAGTTAGGGAGGAATGCGGGTCTAAGTTAGTGCCACTGCACGGTTAAAGAAGAATGGTCGTATATTCTGGTGTCAAAGCGGTGTTAGGGAGTAGTACATGTCTAAGTGGGTGTCAGGGCAGGGTTAGGGGAGAATGTTCGTGTTGTGAGTGTCAAAACGGGGTTAGGGAGAAATGTATGTCTAGTCGAGTGCCAAGCGGGGGTTAAGGAGAAGTGTATGCGTAGTTAGGGAAAGCCGAGTTAGGCAGTAGTGCAGGTCTGAGTGGGTGTCAATGCAGTGTTGGAGAATTATCTACGTGTACTGTAGTGTCAAAGCGATATTAGAAGGAATGCATTACATGCGTCTAGTCCGTCATTCATAATTCAGCCGTCGTCCATTAAAGAATATCCGCGTCCATAATCCAAAGACCTATTCCATATCCCATATAACAGTATTAGCACCAAATTCAAAAAGCCAATCATAGTATACATAAACATAGGCTAGTTTCCTGCAAGAGAGAAGCGGTCAACAGTTTTCAATGACGCCGACAGGACGTCATGATGTTCCAAAAATATAAAATCCGTATCGCTGATCAGTATTCTTAATCCATAGTAATCGTTCTAAAGTCGTCATCTAGAGAATGATGTAGCTCAGTCACGCTTTGATTGTGACAGTTCATATGAGCACCATGAGGTTCTTGAACTACATGGGTTCATACGGCCCCCAGCTCCGGGTTAACCGGAATTAGACACAAGTTACGAAACGTAACGCCATATATCTTGCACGCTACGCTCGTATTTTGCTATCAGCATGCGACATGTATCGCCAAATTTGAGAAACTTTGAGTGGAGGCGCTTGGTAGAATAGCCCTGTTTTTTAAGTTTCTGCAACAATGTTTTGTGACGTTGATTAAAATCGTCACATTTAACACAGGATCTAGCACATGCTACTAGGCGAGATATGTATACGCCATATGCAGGTCCCACTGGAATATTACTGTCCAAAAAGGGATAGTTTACGATGTCGAAATTGTAATCATCTCTTTTGTCATAAAGTCGACGAGAGAGAATGCCCGCTTCATTTTCATAGAGATATAGATCTAAATATGATGTGCCTGTAGGGCTATCTGTAGCTTCCTTCAAATCCAGTGAAGGTGGATATATATCCTTCACTGCGTCATTTATATAGCGATTATGCACAGCTAGAAGATCGACTATATAGCGTTTGGTGAATGAGAAGGAACGGACTTTGAATGGATCGGTTTTTGAAAGCGCCTGCATATAGTCATATTAATAAGAAAACAGATACAGGTCAGCCAACAGGGGTGCGCAATTAGTACTCATTGGAATACCTATATGCTGCTGATATATTGTGTTGCCAAATTTCACATAGATATTATAATGAGAAATTCAAGCAACTCTATAAAAAAAGTTAGGGGAAGTGTATGTTCAATAGTGTCAAACGTGAGAGGCAAATATACATGTACTCGATTGTCGAAGCGGGGGTCGATTTAGGGTAAGGAATGCTGCTTTACTATCAGTTTCATAGTCATTTCAGCTATCAAAGTTTAGTTGCCCAAAATGTTAAGTAACAAAGTGTTATTCAAAATGAGATGAAGAAGATATATGCAGTGGAGTGTCAAAGCAGGGTTACCGAGAAATGTATGTGTAAGCCGGTGTCAAATCCGGAGTTGCGGAGGAGGGTATGTCTAGCTATGTATCAGACCAGTGTTAGGCAGGAATGTACATGTTGTCGACTGTCAAAGCGTCTTAGGGATGAAGCTATATGTAGTCAATTGTTGACGTGGGGTTAGAGAGGAGTGTACTTCTTGTCGTTTGTCAACGCTAGGTTATAGAGGAATGCGGCAGTAGTCTATTGTCAAAGCAGGATTAATTTTTACGGTTTGTATACTCCTTGACTATCAGGTTAAGAGTCATTTTAACTATCAAAATATATGGTAATAGAGATTTTCTCACAAAAATGTTGAATAACCAAGTTATGAAACCATTTTGAGTGTAGATAAATTTCACTGTCAAAGCGAGTGTCAAAGCAAGGTTAGAGAGAATGTACATGTTGCTGAGTGTCAAAACTGGGTTAGGGAGGAATGTACGTGTAGTCCTGTGGTAAACCGGGCTGGAGAAGAATCTACATGTAGTGGAGTGGCAAAGTGAGGCTAGGCAGAATGTTTGGTCCAGTGTCAACGTTGTGTTGCGTCACACAGGAATGTACATGTTGGCCAGTGCGAAAGCAGGGTTAGGGTGGAATTCAAGTGCAATCTAGTGGCAAACTTGGGTTGGGGAGGAAATACAGGGGAAAAGTTTCGTTTTGCTGTAGAACATAGCGTAGTTTTCGAAGAGGTGCTCCAAAGTGTCTCATTCCAGAAGATTCTTTGCCACGGGAGTGTCGCTGGGAAGTGTCGCTGACAGAATAACTATATGGTTATCCATATATAATTATAACGAGATGGGATAGTCTGCCCAACTTTATATCAGGAGAATGTTGCTATTGGTAATCTGGTGCTCTATTTCTCGAAGTAGCGAACACCTCTGGTCTCATAATATATGACAATATATGGCAAGATTATGAACAAGCATGGCAATTGGTACGGTCTGAAGTCAATACTGGCTGTTTTTCGCGTTCCATGCAAACTTGATAACTGTATTTCACGTGAAAAGTAATCCATTGACGGGCCATCACCATATTTCTCCCCATATCGTATTGGCTCAGTAATATAACCCGTCAAACCAAATACTTTACTATAATTTACTACACCGTCTCTGTTTGTTGGTGTGTTTGTTTGTTGATTTGTTTTTGTCCACCGTACGGCCACAATTTTGATCGAAAGGCATTGGAACATCGTACTGACAGTATTAGGCCAATGGGGGTAAAATGAAAGAATGAGAATTTTACGCCTATTGAGGATGGAGATTTATTTTATTGGGCAGAAGGTCCTGAAATTTCAGCCAGATAATCATGAGATCCGAGAATTATATGAAGCAAAAAACATGAAGATAAATCCCAGGGGACGGGAACATGAAACACATTTTAAATGTTATCATCTGTGTATTGAACAATCACAAGGTAGAAAGGTTTTCAGGATAGGTTTGGGGTGACGAGAGCCATTATAAAGGGCATCTAACACCCGGTGGGAACCAAGAAAATTTTGGTCCGATGGATGTCGCTGTGAAGGTTAGTCGTGATTGCAAACGGGGAAAGGGACTTGCAAAAATACAGAATGGACATATCGCGCCCATTGGGGTCAGGAATATGATATATAAACTTTAACTTACAATGTGTACGTCTATTTATTGTTATTGAACGTTGCTTAGGACGGTTTCAGTGGCGGTCTGGAAGTATTTTATTGTATTTATTCAGAAATCCCACAGACCTGGAACCCACTTACGGGTTTCATAACAGTGACACAGTAATGAAAAGAAAACATGCAGAAAACATTAAAAATTATTCCACTAGGCAAAAATAGCTAAGAGAAGTACCTAGCTCCGGAACGACGAAAAATAGAGAGCTGAAACTCCGTGAATTTATAGTTTATCATATTGGGGTCATTTTTATCATATTGGGGTTATGTTTGCATAACCCCCCGAGCTGAGGATCATGGGTAAATCCAAGATGGCGGCCACGTGGGGTACCAAAAAAGTGATGTTTTTGTCATATTTCTTTAAAATTTCTGCTTTTCTGAGAGGAAAAGTGTGCAAAACTATTTTATTTCATATCAAATTAATATTTGCTAATTTATCATGCAGTTTTCGCAGAGAAATTGCATAAATAAAAAATTCGAAAAATCTGACCGAAAAATCGACCAAAAAATGCCGTTTTTAAAAAATGACGCCACTGTGACGTCATCAAAGCAGCCATCTTGGCATTTTTTACATTTTCTGGTGGAGCTTAACCCAAGGATATAGTGTGGTGAGTTTCAGCTCCCTAACCCGAGGTGTAAGAAAAATAATTAGGGGGCCATTTCGCCTCCCCCCCCCCCCAGGCCAGGACAGGTCCCAAAAAGCCCAGGCCAGATAGGGTTAAAATACCATAAATGATAAAGTGGTAAAATGTATAGCACAATATGAAACATTTCATTTTAATTAAATGATAAAAATGATTTATACGGGTATATCTTTATATAGAGTTTTATAGCTATGTAGGTAAATTGTATGATTTCGATGTAAAGTACCTTACATGAGATGGAAGGAAGATTGTTCGGTATACATTATTTTTAAGACAAGCATAAAATAAAGTATCGATATTTAGGCACTAAAGTAAAGTAAAGTAAGCGGTAGGTACTGGGTTCAATCCCAGGCCAGGTCATACCAAAGACTTGAAAAATGGAATGTGTTGCTTCCTCGCTAACGCTCACATTAAGAGGATGGAACAAGGACTGGTTCGCTCGGTGTCAGTATAATGTGACTTAGTGGAGTGTCATGTCTACCTACTGCATCATATTTCAGTGGGACAGCACCATAAAATAGCAGCATTAGATCTGCTCTGTTGCAAGTAGGTAACGGTAAGGAAAAACTGTATTTCCTTACGTTTATTATCGACTTCACTGGTCTAAAAAAATCCATCGACCGATGTGGTGTAGACGGCGCCGATCTATTTTCAGACATTACGTCCACCTTCAGCACAGATTTGTGAACATGGAGTTGACATTTCTACAAATTATAGGATAGTCATACAAAACTAATTAGCTTGGCGGTCTTGAGGGAACACGGGGCAATGTTATGTAATATGGGAACAGTTCACTAGAAAATATGGCTACAAAATAATAAGTGATGTGGAATATGTGGGTATCGATAGACATTTACTAATGAAGATTGCTTATCATTATCGAATATTACAAATGTTTCAGTGTACCGGTATGAATCCAATGACCACCCCCCATCAATTACATACGCTTTTTTTTTGTAGTGCGCATGTTCACATGTGTTTTCGTTCCTCGTCCGAAGGACGAGCTTTATGCTACTTTACAACAATATATTCTTTTTTCGTCCTAGATCAACGACATCCTGGTGTGCATTACATATTCGAGCCCGGTCTGACTCCAGCAGGAAAACGTCTAAGTTCGATCTTCGTCTGGTCACTTATCGAATGTGCCGTGAATTGTAATTTGTTTGAGCACTGCGACATAATTCACCTAAGAGATGGAGGACAGTGTGATCTTCATTCGTCGTCGATGTCAAGCTTGAACAACCATACGGAGCCCGGCAATAGTGGGCGAACCTACAGAATTGAATAAAATAACAGTTTTCGCAAAGACGAAGAAAGCTTAAATGTGTAACCTATGTAATAGGTTGTCATGAAGGTTTTTTCGTCGTCGAGCTTATAAAGTGTCAATATTACAGTATATATATTCGCCACATATCTATATCTTGATCGGAGGGTTTGAGCTTCAATGTTCATTTTTGAAGGTATGCCCGTTGACACGGCATAAGTCGGAGGGTCGTACTAGAATAGCCGAAAATGAAGGTTGCAGACTACTTTTAAAAAGCGGTCTTACCTTATACATGTATGTATGTGTCATGCCTGAACAAGTAATGCTGAGAAATATAGAAAGTAATTAACATTATATGTATTCCTTTGGTAAACTTCATGACTGCTCGGGCGATTACATAGGGGTCATTTGACCTCGCGCATTACTGGTGGAACTATACAATTTGATCCACCAGACGTGGCTCAGCATATATTAAATAGCATGTGTCCGTTCACAGAATCCTCAAGTTTTCTGTCGTGTTATGTCAATAGATAATTAATATGTAACACGGGAGAAAGTTCACGCAGACAGTTCCAGGAAGCATCAAGTAAGGCCACGGCAAAGCCAATATGGTCCAACTTTATTGGATGAAAGAAGCCTATACTAGATCATATTTTGTTAACCTACTTGACAAAGTTCTAAGCATACATCGTATGCGATGCACGTTTGCTGAGTGTAGACCATAACTGATAGATGAGGCATTTAGTAGAAAATTAACAAGACTGAGAACAATGGGATTTATCCAAGAAGACGTGGTGACAGGTCGTCTTGTAATTTTTTGTTTGTTGAGCAATAGATGGTATAGGGTCGTCTTGTAATTTTTTGTTTGCTGTTCAATAAATGGTATACTGTTCAATACACTACAATGCAAAATATGTACCTGCAGTGTAGTGTCGCGTACGCATCTTTATACGGTACAGAAATACAAAACCCATCACATCATTGTACGAAATCGTCTCTTTTGCGGTGCACTTATTTGCTGAAATATTTTTTGTAATGAAAAAAAAACACACCCAAACGAGTAGACTCCTTTCGTTCTGCGAAAAATTGATTTCATTTCAAATCGGAATTCTTTGATGTGCAAAATATACCGCGCAGGCATTTTGGCGTTAATATGAGTATGTTAACCAAAATTTCGGTATTTCTTTCACAAGGATGATATATTCTGCATAAGTCCAGGATATAATTTTCGTTAAACCTACCTGGCCTGACTTACCAAACTTTCTACGCTATCTCCGGAACGACAAAAAATGAAGAGCTGAAACTCCATCACTTTATAGTTTATCATATTGGGGTCATTTTGAGCCTATTTGCATAACCCCCCGAGAAGAGGATCATGGGTCAATTCGAGATGGCGACAACCTGGGGTCCCAGAAAACTGATGTTTTTATCATATTTCTTCAAAATTTCTGCTTTTCCGTAATGAAAAGTGGGCAAAAACTATTTTATTTCACATCACATTAATATTTACTAATTTATCATGCAGTTGTTTCGGAGAAATTGCATAAATACAAAAATCGGAAAATCTGTCTGAAAAATCGAACAAAAAATGCCGTTTTTGAAAATGACGTCACTGTGACGTAATCAAAGCGGCCATCTTGGATTTATTTTACATTTTCTGGTAGAGCTTGGCACTGGGGTATAGTGTGGTAAGTTTCAGACCCCTAGCTCAAGGGGTAAGAAAAATAATTAGGGGGGGGCATTTCGCCCCCCCCCCCCAGGCCACAACAGGTCCCAAAAAGCCCAGGCTAGATAGGGTTAACGCAATCGTATTTTTGTAAAGCTAAAATATCAAAATATAGTTAACGTGATTTCAAAAATATACAGTGTTAGACTGGCCTAACTTATATCGAAACTACCTGTTATATAACTGTTGGCGAGACATTAACACATACTGGGAAATCCTTGGCATCATCGAGTTGTCCTGCAATGTACCGGTGTCGAACTGAACCGGATGACCGTCGGATATTATTTTAGTGAGGATGTTGAACGATCGGCAATAATTCAAAAGATATGACATATGCAAGGTGTCCTTTCCTGGTTTTTGTCCTCAATTAATGTCTTAGTGTAGTACAGAAGACATTAACACATACTGGGAAAGCCTTGGCGTCATCGAGTGGTCCTGCAATGTACCGACCGGTGTCGAACTGAACCGGATGAACGTCGGATATTATTCTAGTGAAGGTGTTGAACGATCGGCAATAATTCAAAAGATATGACATATGCAAGGTGTCCTTTCCTGGTTTCTGCCCTCAATTAATGTATTACTGTCATTTTAGTACCCTTATCCGTGTGCGTGTTGTTGTCTTTTGCCCGTACAGCCACGCTTTGTTCGAAAGGTCACGAAATTGCTTATCGGCATCACCTAAAAGCATTATTACTGACATCAACAAAACATTTGATGAAATCAGCAAATAATCTCCATAACTCCAAAAATTGAGACGGGGAAAAGGAGAAATGATAACAAAACAAAAAGATACATTAAAAGAGAAAAACAGATATATGCAATTTTATACATGAACAGAGAAGTAAAGGACATCGTTAATAATATTAATGATCAGCTGACAAATATAAATGTAAATACGTTAAAGGACTAGAGACTTAGGCCCTGAAACGGGGCTATTTAAATGTCAAAATAGGCGGTTGGAATAATTCCACTAACTCTTTGATGTTCCATCCCATGGCGAAGAGCCACAAAATTTGTCCAGTCTCACACAATTTGCTCAACAATGATCTCTGAAGAAATAAGTGTAATTGTACATGTACATGTATATATTGAAAAAAATGACTTGTAACAGAAGGGACAAATTCCTTATTATTATGAAACCGATTTAATGATATGATAAATAATGTCTTCTCTGCATGTTACCAATATTTGTGAAATATTTTACATTTTCAGCAGGGGATTATAGAAAGCATTGGGATACAATGTAAAATTCTTATCATCAGATGGACTGGAGCTATGCTGGGCTTCATCCTCTCATAGCATCATATTATATACATGTACCTCCTGCTGTCAGTCAGTACACCCCCAGTTTGGGAGGTTACAAGTGATAGAGTAAACACTGAATTACTCTGATCATGGAGTTTACAAATGCTCTCAACAGGTTCATGTGGGTCAATTATATTTAAACAGGATGCCTACGATTGGCCCTATACAGCCAAGTGAACCGAGCTA
This sequence comes from Hanleya hanleyi, assembly GCA_036873755.1. Lineage (NCBI taxonomy): Eukaryota > Metazoa > Mollusca > Polyplacophora > Lepidopleurida > Hanleyidae > Hanleya > Hanleya hanleyi. The sequence continues at coordinate 696 of JAVTVY010003963.1, read as the reverse complement.
TTGACCTGGGTCATGCATGTGTATGCAATCCCACCTGGTATAGAGGGTCTGCTGGAGGGGGTATGTGTGTGTAAATCCCCAAGTTACATACTGTGAATATACAATTCCTGCAAGAATGGAAGCCTAGAAAATTAGAGTTTCTTGCCAACATGGTAACCTTATGATAAGTATGCCTTAAATTATTTTCTTCTGCATATATTTAGTTTCCTATATAAAGCTTTTAGCAGCCAACGATTTATGACATCCTCTCAGGAAACTCTCTACGGCAACCCCAGAATGGTATCCATATTGTATTCATGCTCTAAAACAGCAAAACTCGTAAAAATGACATCTGAGCATACATAAGAATATCAGAAAATATTTAACTTCACTAATATAGACCTGGTGGTGCAAAATCTAGTCAAAATAGTTGACCAAACTATCTGCAGTAGCTGAATAACTTGAGAACTCTTTTCTTCTGCTCTTCTTCACAAAGCCTAAATCAGTTCAATAAACAAACAGTCACCCTGGCAACGGCACTACTTATGCTCAAGTTTCCTCTCAGTATTAGAACAGGACCATTAGACCCTAAGGAAACGGAAGTTATTTCCTTATTCCCTATTCCCGTTTCGATATTCTAACTCGCGCTATGTGAAAGTAGTAACCTTCATGAAAATCGATGTATTTCGACAACCATTATGTCTTTCATAACACGAA
>JAVTVY010003962.1:0-37430 GCA_036873755.1 Hanleya hanleyi | reverse complement strand
TTGAGCATTTTTTATATATGATACTCCATTTTCACACATCAACATCTAAACAGCTACATATAGCTCATGCGTCTAGTTCAATAACAGCATATAAATACGTCATCATAACATCACTGTTTCTAGACCCCTGCTCATGTGGTCAGGAGCTGAATGGACTGAGCAGGATGTGAATGGACAGATGGGTGTTTCAAAAGAGAAACCATAATCATTCAGTGTGTTTTTCAGCTGATTTCGAGTGTATTTTTGTGCTTCCTAATGAGGGTTCATACACGAGACAGTCTGGATGCTTCTTATAGGCATTCGCATTTTCGCAGTACACATTCTATAAACCCATTTCATATGTCAACAGTGGCATTTTCTTCTATAACTTTCCTCTGCGAGACAAGATCATCCACGATAATTTACTTTCGGCCGACATTTTGATAAACGATATAATATAATAATGTAGGAAAAATATTTCTAACTTGATCTTCAGACAATTGCTAAACGTATATAGAGTGATGATGGATTCTCAAGGCACAGACATACTAAATGTCCACCTCCCTTGCTCATCGTGAAGACAGTCAAGGGGCCGAGTTTGAGAAGAGGTACCTCACAAAAGAATCTTTCTCGTTATGGACATAGGTAAGCACGGTGTGGTGGAGGACACGTGAACTCGATATTAGACAACCCATACCAAGTTGGGCATATATATAAAGCAGAATGTAACCTCCGGGAACAGCACCAAAATTGTACGACCAATTGTGATTTTTTTTGTCTACGGCTAAGCATTCGAGGATCAGGGGCTACTGCTCTCGCTGGTTCCGGTTCTGGATTATGAAGACCGTACATTTCAACACTAGCAGTCACGTCCTTTCCCTTAAAGTCGGCGTTCGTTACTGTTATCACAGCTTACTTTTCTTTTTTTCAGAGCTAAACTTGTCCAACCGAATGAATTGGTGCTTTTTTCGCGGGAAGCCAACAAGAAAACTCCTAGGCCCGACACTCGTGCCCAATTTCGGAGGTGATGGTCGGGAATTGCTGAAGATAATATGAGCGAACAAAATCTTTAAAATTGAGCATTTTTTATATATTGTAATTTATGTGACGTGTTCAAGACGTAAACGTGAATATATAATACCTAGGGTTGTGACCGGATACCAGTGTAGATGTCTCTGTGACCTCTACGTATAATAAAAGTAACGATTTTTGGGTCTAAGTTGCCGAATAGTTGTCACGGGTTAACCGAGCATGTAATGTGCAGCTATCGACTTCTTTGATGGTAAGTGGTTAGAGTTTTGCTCGTGCATAACAGCCCGATATCTGAGATGAGGACGATGGATTACCTCCCTTGATGAGGCAATCTTTTGTACACCCGCTCTGCACAACATCAACGTTTACACTCCTGATCTCGGAAAGCAAGACCTGTTCGTTGTACTAGATTCCTTAGAGTATCCCATTGGTAGGACCCAATTCCATATATAGGGTACCAGTACCAGGTAAATGATCGGTAGGTATTTCCTGTATTCAGATGCTGATGGACCAGTTACATTCCTTCGGTTGATGGAGTTGTCGTTTATTTGCATACTAATTTGTTGTGACAAGTCATGGGCTGCCCGATGAGGAGGACCTATCACTATCAACTTATCACTTTCTCAAGTTTCTTTCCCTGATACAGTACGGTTACATGTAACAACTCCCAAGTCATGAATAAAGTGTAACAAAACCAACTGTCTTTATTCTTTTGTTATAACATGCCCTAAATATATCGCAGTAATAACCACAGTACTATGGTATGGATATCCTATGCTAGGCAGTGATTCCTTCCATGGTGTGCAGCTTGTTTAATAATACCACATAGCCTTGCATACATGGGTGAGAGAGGCAGTATGAGGTAACATTGCTCCAGGTTGTAGCCCCATAAGACCCACTATGATTGCCTGTATATATCCCATTCACAATACATACTAGTATATAGGCCACAGGTTATTCTTATGGGCCATATATAATTCCATATATGATTTATTGCTGTAATATGGCTTGTAATGGGTAAATTCCAGGACCCATGTTAAATGGTCCATCCGTACCTGAAGAGAACTGGGAGCAAACTGACTGACACTGCCTCTCTGCATCCGTATTTATAAACAAAAGTCATGTGACATCCGTTATCCAATCAAAAGCGAGAACCTTCGCCTAGGCGAAAACTGAGTGGAACTACTTCAAAGTTTAACATCAATTATATAATTAACCAACAGGTAATGAGAGGAGCTTATAGCAAATATAAGGAGCGTTTTTCTCATAGATTTGCCAGATACATTTAATATTTACAAGAAAAGTCACAATAAAAACCGCTCCGACCGTTTTGACATTTAGCAACACGGTAGCTACAGATAGTGGTGAGCCATACTGTTCATGCAAGTTCTTTCACTGTTTACATATAGAAATACGATTTAATTCTGTGGCTCCCATAGTGCACCGAAGAGCGTTTTTACTGTAGAATATCATACCATAAAAATTATACTTACTTCAGTCCATTTAACGAAGTGTTATAACAAAGTTGACAGCAGTCGAAATTTCCGTACAGTTCCCGCTACGCGAGTAGGGAAAAACCACAAAAAATAGTGCATGCATTTTCTGCTGCAAACTTACAATTTCAATGTCATATAATTCCACATTAATTATAAAATACAAGAGAACAAATAGTTACAGTAAAATGTGTCAATAAACACAGAGCTTGATGCTCAAACACAAAAATATAACACTGGGGTCATCATGACCGTAAACTTGTCGAAGGTCTGACAGACCAGCAAAAACAACATGGCCACACGGGCGAGGGGAAGGCGGAATCGAACAGTTTATACCACCGCAGTTTGAGAGATCAAATACAGGCACTATATACAAAGTCACATCAGGTATTTAAATTGTAAATTGTCCAATTCGGGAAGTCACAATCGATGTAGTTTTATGTCTCTATTAGCAGTTATTTTCAACACACGCGAAGAGCACAAGTTGCAACAACAACAACAGCATGCAATTCAAGAATGTGTATGGAAGTGTCAACACAGATTTCAGTCGCACATATTACAATATGATATTCCATTCTCACACATCAACATCTAAACAGCTACATATAGCTCATACGTCTAGTTCTATAACAGCATATACATACGTCATCATAACACCACTGTTTCTAGACCCCGGTTCATGTGGTCAGGATTTGAATGGACTGAACATGATGTGAATGGACAGATGGGTGTTTCAAAAGAGAAACTATAATCATTCATTGCGTTTTTTCAGCTGACTTCGAGTGTATTTTTGTGCTTCCCAATGAGGGTTCATACACGAGACAGCCTGGATGCTACACTTATACCGGCATGGGCCGATCATTTGCCACCGATCGGGTTGAATATTAACCAACATCTCAAAGTTGATGAATAGGACACGTTGAATGGCATGGTTAACATGTGTCAGTACGCGGATCCGTTAGTCTCCCAGAGAAAGAATTGTTTTGGGATGACAATATTTGACCCTTGAGCTGAACGAACCAATATCTGGAACTGATGGTAGTACATAACCGAACGAACCAGCAATTGATAACAGTGAATATATTTTGAGCTGTCAGTGTAAGATTATTCATATATTAGACAAAATGAACCGTATACATTATAATATTATCCTTGTGAATCAAGCAGACTCGATCTTCCCACGATTGTTCACAATTCTCTCAAATGTAGCAATACCGAAACTGCCGCGGTATCGTTGAATTTACCGGTTCTTATGCAAAGTGAATCCATTCAATCTGTGGGTATTAATGCATGTACCTTGTTCCCTCCGATTGGTCTCCTTGCACAATTTGACGTACTTTAGCCAATCGCTCGTTAGGTTTGCTTGTGGCATTCTTCCAGTCAGGCGTGTTCTGTTAACAAGCGTCGAATACTGTCCCTCTGTATTGTCCATCAAACAACGTAATTTTAATGTCATCGCCTTATCCCTCGATTGCACGAGAAGAATATTCCGGAAATTATACTTTTCGTTAAAGTCCTTATTACACAGCGAGGAGTAATTAACGTTTCTCACATTTGTATTTCGTATTCTCTCTTGTAACGTCGATGTGAGGCATCTAATGTATATGTGCAATCTGATGTCCCTTCCTGTGTATCCGTTGTATATATATACAAGTATCAGTCAGATCCGATATTCAATATTCGATCGTCTTCCGCCAAAGAATATCAGCGTCAAAAATTGAAAGATCTTTCATTGTAGTGAGTTAGTTCCAATTAAAAAAAAACAAGTTTGTTCATTTTACAACAGAGAAGGGGTCCGCAGCGTTCAATGATGGACACTGTAGACAGCAAGACATCGTGATGTTCTATTCATAAAATACTTCCTGAGCGTATAGCAGCCGGTCAACATACAGTCTAGCTGTAGGCTATTACATCCTCGCTATTAATTTTGGTACGTAATACCTCTCAAGCCAGTGCTAGGAGCCGTGTGGTTATGCCATTCATGATTTGCACATGAACAGTCACAAAGAAAGCGTAGCTGAGATACAAATCTCAGGGATCCGGTTGGATTATAGTGATGTTTTCTTTTTAGAATTATGCAGACAGTATATATGTCTTATTTGATTTCTTGTCAATACGCCGCTATCTTTTTTTAATAGCTGTGATTATAAATTCATCTTACATGATATGTTTGAAAAATATTTATCCATGCATTCAGTGTGTTTCAGCATGACTATGAAATTCAGTGACACCAAGGACAGTATTCTCGGTTGTATACTTTTAATAATATCTGTACTTTACTGTAGCGACAGGTCAGATACAATCTAGCTCTTATCACTAAACCAAGTTACATAACATTTTTGGAAAACATCTCATCATCCAGTAGGTTTCAACATGGGTAGGACAATCAGTAACACGTTTAAATGAGGTTCTGTCCCTATAAGCCATACTATGCGATGAAAGGATCCGAGTGATTTTCCACTCAGCATGACTAGAGGTAAGAAAATCCACATAGCTCTCAATTCTTACATAATAAAAGCTCTATCAACGACTGTTGCTGGCAAGGGTAAACATGTTGCGGACCCTGGAGAGCACATGTAATCAGCATTCTGTCAGTTATCAGGCCATGGCGATGTCCGTTAACTCCCCTTTGAGTATCTTGTTGGCACGGATCGAGAATATTGTGGCTGTTATTCAACAAACTCGTGTGTGCGATATTACCAATATCGAATCAGTGGGGTATCACAGCTTCATGGCGAGCATAACATAGCTTGATATTTCATTAACACAGTGATGTGTCTGACGTGTTCCTGGGACATGGCAGATTTCCTCTTAATATATCAGAAACGAAAATTACCACTATCATATCTACGCGTTGGAATCGTTATAGTAATGCAAAACATTATTGTGCTGGACGCGAAGATTATAGAACTCGTGTCCTCAGAGAATAATATAACATTTGGGCTGGAGTGGATCCACTTAGGTACTCAATCTTTTGTCTTTTAAAATTGAAGCGATGTTCGAATAGGTAGATAGAGCAGAGGCTTAATTAGACCGTGCCGGAACTAAATTTTCTCTCATGAAACTTTCATTCGAACAAAAAGTAACACCCCCACAAAGGCATCTATTATGGTTAGATTGTTCAAGTACTGACTGACAAGTTTGTTGACAGAGTTCGCATTTTCGCAGTGCACATTCAATAAACCCATTTCAAATGTCAGCAGTAGTATTTTCTTCTATAACTTTCCTCTACGAGACAAGATCATCCACGATAATTTACTTTCGGCAGACATTTTGATAAACGATATAATACAGTAATGTAGGAAAAATATTTCTAACTTGATCTTCAGACAATTGCTAAACGTATATAAAGTGATGATGGATTCTCAAGGCGCAGACATAATTCAACCACACTGACTGCTGGAATGCTCAACGAAATGAATCTTTTGACAAATGTCCGGCTCATATCCATTTCTTTTTTGTTTGTTCTGTTTGAATTCCTCTTCTTGGTAGAGTACACGTCTGCACTTTTAATCCCGTACGGGACGTGATTTTAAGATTTATTAGACTGTATTGTCTGATGATGGAAAATCGATCATAGCTGTTGCCTGGGAACATATATGGAGTCTAATTCTGTTGACTTCTTTGGGTAACACATACAACGGATACGATATGTTACAGAATGGCTTGATCGATGTTGGGCAACTTCTTTGCCGGCATATGACTCGTAAATATTGAAACATATAATACCGTATTTTAATCTTCTTAATCAAACAAGAGATAATTTCATCCAAGTATAGAATTTGCCGAGGAAGCGAATTAGTACGTTCTTGGAGATGTGAAGTAAGACATGTAAGTTTAAATAGTTCTCGCTGGGTAGACTAATCTGCCTGCCAGCCTGAAAGCTTGTGCCTCCAAGTCTCTTTTTAAAGGTGAAATGCAAAGGTTTTTAGATTCCCCTTTTCACATTTTATATAGGTTGAATAATGATAGAAATACCGGTCTATCTACTTCACTTGGTTGCTAGAATCTTTCTAAAAGTCGGTACCCCTAGCACAGCTGAATTCAGATTTGCAAAACGTCATCGCTTATCTTTCCTTGCTTGTGACGTCACGTCAGACCAGCCGCCCGGAGACTGAACGTTACAAGTATTGACGCCTGGCAAGATGGTCTGATGTGATGTCACAATCGAACGTCAAACAAGGGCAGATAAGCGATGCGGATTTCATTTCTGAAATCGGCCGGGCTTGAGATGCCAACTTTAAATCACTTTTCAAAAGCTACCAGGAGACAAAATACTTCAAATAAAACCAAACAGAGTATTTGGGCTGATATGTCCATCATTAACTAGCCCGCGAAGAATATAAATAGGGAAATATGAAAACCTTTGCAGTTCACCTTTAAATGTCGCCTCAAAACAGTTCTGTTAAATAGCTTGTAACATGTTAACCTGGTTTTCACATAGCTCATTGTAAACCACGTGTATTATTACTTATTTATTGCATTTTTAACTCTCCTGCGACTTGTGAGTTTTCGCCTGATTTTCTTTCCTACATTAAGCATGCTCATGCATTTAGCTACCTATATCTCAGCGCGTCACGTGTATATACGTCACGTCTATATACGTCACGTCTATATACGTACCTTCGTAACAAGTAAATGTTCTCGCCCTAAGCATTAATTTCTCGACAAACAAGCAATAGTAGTGCTTGTTTCTTATTCACCGCCTCTGTGTATAAATTAACATTCCCATGATTTGTATATTATTCTTTAGTTACAACTATAGTTCTTTCGCTGAATTCAGCCTATGCATATTCACTTGTTATTGTGGGACATAACAAGCCCTCTGGGGTTTTACTTCCGCCACATATGCGGCTAATTACTCGTGCTTATATTCTATAAATTTGTTATCCTCTTGCTGTATATTTGGTGATAAACATTCATTCATTCATTCATTCATTCAATACTGTCTGATTCGGTATTTATGAGATATTGTGTGATAAGCTAGATGACGATGATCAAATAGTTTACGAAATCGTATATTCTTGTACAGTCTATGCCACTTACACATACATGTGACGAAGCATCCTTCCAGCAAAAGCCGCGATTGGACTATGCCAATACATTTATTTACATGCTACCGTTCTCTCATGGTTCGTGATTGGCGAGACATATTTTACAACCATTTTGGATTCAACAGCAGCTCATCATTCACAAAAAAATGTTGACATCAGTTCTCATCAAGGAACATGCCGTATACCCATCATCACCTGTGAAAGTAATATAACATTTGGCCTTATCTGACCTCTAAAAGTCATCCTGTTCTATTTAATCTCACATATTGCGATGTGGTCCCGTGTTTACACAGTCCCACGATTAACTGTTTGTACAGCTACGGCTGAAATGTTTTTGAATTCGACTCTGGTTTGGACAAAACAAACCCGATTGGTACAATTCCCTAAGCAAACCTAGCCACCGAGTCGGCAAGGAGGCCAGGAATGGAACAGGGCATTGATTCTCAGAGATTGAGAGAATTCATTGTGGATGAGAAACTTTAAAATTGCCTCATTTCGGAGAATTGTGAACCATCTTCCGCTTGAAGATCGAGTGTTTTTATTTTTATTTTTACCGCAATATATGAGGTTCATGTTTTTCAAATACGAAATGAATACTAATTGCTTGTTCATTCATGAACTGTATTTGCACCATTATTCCATTAGCAGTTTGACAAATTAATTCGTTTAGCACATGGGTCAAGTATCATGTCGAACACAGTTCTCCCCTGGGAGTTACCCTTGTCATTCAACGTGTCAGATCCATCAAACTTGATATATTGGGGGTAATATTCAACGCCGTGTGAGGCCAAATAATAGGTCTGCATCAGTACCAGACGTCGTCCAATTTCTCACTTCCTGAAAATACTGAAAGTAGGATCTGACACCAAGATTTACTGTACAAATTATACAACCGATACCCAAGAAGGAACATCATATTGGACATAAGCTTCATAGTACAAGTGTCTGGTTCATCATTCATTATTCAGTCGTCCTCCATTAAAGAATCTTCGCGCCCATAATCCAAAGACCTATTCCATATTCCATATAACAGCATTAGCACCAAATTCGAAAAATCATAGTATAGATACACATATGCTAGTTTTCTGCAAGAGAGAAGCGATCAACAGTATCCACTGTTGCTGGCAAGACATCCTGATGTTCCTAAAAATATTAAATGCGTATCGCTGATGAGTACTCTTAATCCATGACATCACTTCCACATCATATCGTTGAGTACAACTCTCTATCTCGTGTAAAAAAAACTTGAATAAAAGGGGCACTGATACGCGAGAAATCAGATGAAAGGGGCGGGCAATACCCCATAAATGGTACCTTCTGTTAAGACCTTTCTGAAATATTCTTATGCAGTGTGTTGCACTTAACGATATCAAATCGAAGTGAGATCTATAAAGTATGTATCCAGTAGCAACTATAGGCGTCAGATCCTACTTTCAGTATCCAGCCGTCTTCGATGAAAGAACTTTCGCGTCAATAATCGAAACAGGAGAGATATGTAAGAGATGAGAAAAGTGGACAAGGCCTGGTGACTAGAAAGCTTCACAGGAAAGCTTCTTAAGGTAACTCACATTCAGACTCGGGAATACGCAGGGTTAGCCTTAGTTCCATCATTTTCCAACAGATGACTTGATATGGCTGCTCTCAAGCATTTGTATCTAATACCGCTCAAGCCGGTGCTAGGGGCCGTGTGGTCTTGTCATTCAAGTTGTTCACATGAACAGCTACAATGAAAGCATGGTTGGGATACAAAGCATCGCAGGGATCACTTTTGGTTCTTGTGATGTTTTTAGATATATACAGTCAGTACATTTGTCTATGGGGTCATATCACTTCTTGTCAGTACGTCAACATCGTTTTCCATCGCCCTTTTAATGTTGCGTTTAATTAGTATCTCAGTCGCGCTTTATTGCAGGTTTTCACGAGAAGACTAGGAAGTAACCACACGACCCCTAGCACCGGCTTGAGCGAAATTAGATATGCTAGCTCCGGAGCTGTAATGAGAGACCTTTTTTTAAGAATAGCGTGTTCTATTCGTAAAATCCTTGCTGCACGTTTAGCGGCCGGTTAGGGGCCGTTCCCATTTAACGTTCGTGTTTCCATGATTTAAACCATTTCGTTTAAACCATGCCATGAACGATGGGTGTATCGTTGGTTCGTTTTCTCAAAAAAACCATTGAAAAAACGAACGAAGAAAAAACCATTGCGTTCGTTCGATGGTTTTCTATAGAGTTTCTAAGGCTGTGACTTGCTGGAGAAAAAACGAACGAAAGTAGTGCCGCCTGAGTGACGTCACACTAAGACACGCCCACACACTGCTTGAATGAAGGTAGCTCATACGTGTAGGCTGTTAAACCGTCGATAACAGGCCTATCGGTATATACCCGTCACCGTATTAAACTGACCACAGTGTGTGTGCATTCGGACGAGGATTTATAAATATAATATATCATGGACTATTCAGTGTTTTAACCCAAACACTGGGACTGCTGATTTAATGACGAGAAGCCGTACACATGATCATTCTGTTCAGAATATTTCAACCTAACTCAATTCACTCTGTTCCGATAACTGGTTTATATAGTTTGTCTTATTTTCTCAAATACATGTATGCTGTCGGCATCAAACAAATAAGATATATATTGTTTTTTTTATAATATAATGTTAATATTATTAACCCATGTGTGGCCAGAATGCTTTCTTATGGGACCACTTTGGTTACAGTTGGGAAATGCGTGTTTGTCAGTTGGTTTGTGTTTCTCTTAGTGTACTTTCTGATTGTTTTAATATTGAACTTTTCTTTCTATCTAAAACAGGCAATTGAAGAAAAATGGGTACTGTGGATATTTGTGAAAATAAAAAAGGTAGTGATGACAGTGATAAGACTGTTACATTAAGAGTGACAACGGATTAATATTTGCATAGAATTGGAAAGAACTAAAAAAATCATTATGATTAAACGAATCCGCGAACAGCGACATTTCGAAACGCGACATTCGGCACAAAGTGAAGAGTACGACATTTCGACACACGACATTCCGGTACTTTTTTTAACGAGCCAAATCATATTAAAAATTACGATTTTCTTATCTTTTGTTAACAAATGTTAACATATAAACGACTATTTTAAGGGTTACCAAGTTGTAAAATTTTTGGCTGCGAATATCTGCGACATTTCTGCAACGTTTTTCACATAAGCAGTTGGTTTTAGAAATGTTGTGAATTTCTCATAGAGCAAAAAGCATTATATAAATATTCTATCACGAATAAAACCCTCACCAATCAATCGCCATCAACCTTAATATGTGAAAAAAGTTGCCGAAATGTCGCGGATAATCGTGAGCAACTATGATAACCTGCAACTTGGTAACCCTTAAAACGGTATGTTTATATATGTTGAACATATGTTAAAGGAATAGACAACCTTTGATAAGCGTATATTGCAAATGAAAGAACAATTCCAGGAGTGTCCAAAACGATTTTTATTTCAATTTTGCAATTTTTTCCAACCGAATAAGAAGCCGTCAATGATAAATTCTGTGGCTTGTAAGGGCGCCGCCATTACGGCAAGTTTAGTGACGTCACTGGGCCGCAGAACACTGCAGTGAACTGGGAGGAAACACAGTTTGCCATGCACTGAAATAATCGCAGCCCAATAGGCCAGCAGGTGTGGATACATTCTTGTATTCTGTACCCTGTAAATACTGGCTAATGTTTGTACAATAACAATGATCTTATCCTTGTTGAGAAATCGGGGTTGATCTGTCGTCTAGACTGTCTAAGTGTCAAAAAAAACACAGCATCGAGTTGTCTGATAAAATATGCTTTCGTTATAGGCCAATACTTTTCAGCTGATCACTATACGCCAACATGCGTCAACATAATTCGGCAGTAACTCACTGAGATTGTTTAATGTAACCGAAATTGGGAATAATTCTGATTTCTGTGTTACCAATTCAAAGAATCGAGCCTCAACAAAGACCGGCACTCAGCCAGAAAACGAAACTAAATCTGCCTTAGCTGGAGGCTCATTTCTCCGGGAAAAGATTGTCCGGAGATTTTTCTCACCGTTGAACAGTTACCGAAAGAAACTGTTCAGCATGACACGGCCGTTAAACATCCACCCAAATATCTAGCGTGCGAGAAAATTTACCTGAGAAAGTTTATGGAATAAATCCTTGTCAGCTAATGTCAGCACTTGCACATGTGCTCGTCTGATCGTTTCCTAACAGGACATCTCACAACAGAGCCGACTAAACGAAATCCTTGACCCGGCCGGCTTCTACGGTATATACATTGTACATCCTCGACCGATTTCTACGGTAGATCGTCTTCAATGGGCTCGAACACGCCTGACACTTCTTGTATCCCTCGACAACTGCCCCCAAGCAGCGTAGATGAAAGCATGGTTTCGCCCAGCCAGCCATTGTCACCAGTCAGGTTAAAACTCCAGGAAATGCAAGGCGTCAGATACTTGGAAAAAGTTGAAAATCACTTGCTGCCATGTTTGCTCTCTGGCCCATTGACGTCATGAGCTAGTTGTCACGTGAACATCACTCGGCCGCTCATTGGTTAAACCATAAAGATGGCGGCTCCCTTCATTCAACACATCTGGTTATTTTCCCAATGTTTGGGAGTATTTTTCTTCGTTAGAAAGAATCTCAAAAATAGGAAAAAAATATTTTTGGGCACAGTTTGGATTGTTCTTTCAGTCGCAGTTTACGTTTGCCAAATGTTGTCTATTCCTTTAAAAAAGAATGTGAAAATCTTCACTTTTAGCGCAATTGGTATGACAAAAAGGGGTGCCGAAATGTTGTACCCTTCACTTTGTGGGAAAATGTCGCGTGCCGAAATGTCATTTGCCGAAATGTCGCGTGCCGAAATGTCCTGACACTGATTAAACACGGATACTGTAACTGTCTTACTATCTGATCACTGAAATTAAATATTACATAATCCCGATATTGAGTATCGGCCTGACATAATTTCAAGATCAAAACAAACACCCGGCCCCCACCAACGGCACCGCACAACTCAGCCTAGACAAGATTCACCAAAATTTCTTGTATTGTTGAATGATTGATATTGTTTGTATTTAAATTCATTTAATAAAATACGCTTGTTTAAGTATTATAGATTGATCCTATCTTGCAGCGACTTGTGAAGAATTGAATGCCTATTTTCGATGTCAACACAATTTAGTGTTATTCTTAAAATAAACATTTCCATTTCAAAGTTATTAATCATTTGAAATGCCATCATGCCATGTATTTTGCGATACATACTGAAATATTAGATTTCAAATAAGCAGCATGGCTTGATTTTTACAGCAAAATTTGTCTATCTATGCATGTAACGGCTCACATGGCTCAGTGAAACGGAACATCGCCGAGCTCGGGCGCTGGTTGGTTAACCTGAGATAGGACATATGCCCTCACTGAAGAGAAGACCATGCATGGGAGGTGATGAAGTGTACGAGATTCTGCAAGCCTAGAATATAATTACATATGTTGTTCTGAAAGTATATCAGAATGAGAGAAAATCTGTATTGATAAATATTTATTTGACAGCAGCTTGACTCGATGCGTCGTTAGAGATTCCCCCGTTATTCAGACAAATGATGACATGGAAGACCACAGGACGGATTGGTAATTCGATTAAAATTGTAGTTTAAGGGCCGCTTCCCATACGGATTTCGCGGCCCATCAACTCAATGTTTTATTTACATTTCACGGTACATTTCTTAGTTCATTTAAGATCTTTTGCAGCGCTAAATATTAAAATAAATAATTAAATAATAAATAACAATGAGAGAGCAGAGGGAGATATAAATAGAAGTAAGGAAGAATCGGCTAATTCACTCGAAACCGCAGGAATTTAAAATGAACGCTCGATTTAAGTTTTTGAGCATTCCATGTCAGCGTCATCATGGACAAAGCAGTACCGTTGATAGTAAAACGTGTGTGACCGTAGGTCCAAAACTTCATTGCGTCCTGAATTGGGCGTTAATTATTTTATTTGGTTAATTTGCTGGACACAGGAAATCAGCAACAAATAAATACAAGGTAAGCATATTATTAAGGCACGCCTGCTAACAATGTTGTTTGATTTTTTTCTTTCAAAGAAATTAACCCCTCCGACCCCTCCACTTCGCTGTTTTCTTAAGTCGACGGTTTTTTACAGACCGACTATGGTGTTACGTGTGAATGATCAACACCTCCAATTTCAATTGTCAAGCAGTCTTATAATCTCCTTTTTTGAACTTGTTTTGATATCTTTGGCAGAGAATTCTTCTACGGAAAGTTCATGTCGAGTTAATTTGGGAACAATCGGGCCTATAACTGAGAAGAAAATAAATACAATAATATAGATTCATGGAAATAAAATAAAAACGTTAAAACTCTTCAATTCCAGTTAATAGCATTGCGTCCGGTTTACAATTATTAGAGGTTAATAGCCGCGTGAAATAAACATCACTAAGACTGAGTTGAGTATTACCCGACATGAAACTGATTGCTTCACACTGTGAAACTAACAACGCGCTCCGCCAATGGCCGACATATACAAACAACTCTTTAACCGGAAGGTAAAGAATTCATTTTATTTTCTGCGATCCAGTATCAACAGGTCATTCATGAAGGAAGGTGCACGTGTCGGTGTCATTAACACAAATGACATGTCGATTAATTTATTTCCAAAATCGACCGTAGTTCATGTCTTATTTCGCGTTATGACGTTAAACACTCTATAGTTGACGGTTATTCTATGTATTCTGCAAAAGAGGCAAAGAATACCCTAAATATGTCATTTATATACAATCAATTATCCAGGTAAGAGAATATAATTCAAATATATATTCATTAGAGATAAACGATACGTTTTATTTCAATTGGATTAGGAAAACCTCAGGACATGGACATACCGATTAAACGTTCAATAGTATGGAAGAAAGAAATTTCCGAAAAAAAATATATTTGTCGGGATTCCATTTTGGGCCACGATATGCGTATACGACAAGCGGTCCCAAAATTTGGTGCCCGCACAACACTCCGATCGTCTGAGAAGCGACGAAACGGCCAAAGATACGGACATATAGAAACCGGGACCCCCTTCCAGATTACCAATAAATTTCATGTCCATTTTGAAAACCCGAACGTTTCGATCGAAATAGAACGGAGAGGAAACCGAAAGGCGTCACCACGGGCTGGGGTATCGTTTGTTCCTACATGTACTTATAGCTATCAATATAGTAGACTCTCTATATAATACAAATTCATATAACAATAAATAATGCGATCGGGGATTGACAAGGAGATAGCATTTAGCCATTTAGGACGAACCGAATAATCAGTGTCCGACGCGATGATATCGGCTCGAACCGGGGCAAAAACCTGTGCATTACTTTCTTTTGTCTTCTAATTATGCAGCTGAACTTCAACATCTAGTTACACGTAAAAGTAATTTACTCCCTCTCCAAACGTCAGAGAATTCGGCATTGAATTAACGGATTCTTTTCTCAGTGCCCACGGAGATTACGTTATCAGGTTGGATAATGCGAACATCACGTGATTGTATTATTGCGCCTTCGTTTTCCAGCGAACGATCGAACGATGGTAAACAAAGAAGGAAAAAACGCAATGGTTTTCTGTAAAACGAACGACTTCGTTCAGTGGCGAACGAACCAATGCGTTGAATGGTGTTTTCAGTGGTTTTCCACGAAAATCAAAACGATGGGTGTAGAACGACTTGTTTTTTTTTCAGAGATTTAAACGAACGAAGCAAAAACGCTAATTGGGAACGCTACCTATAGCTATAGCTACATCGCAAAAGTGATCAATCTATTTCTCCATCTAGTGCGTTTCAGCATCGCTATGAAAATCAGTAATAGTTTTGATGACGTTATTCTCCCATTGAATTTCCACTCAGTGTTACTAGAAGTAAGAAAACCTACACATACATGTATGTCTACTATTGCATAATAATAGCTGTATGAAAAACTGCTTTTGAAGAGAGTAATCATGTTACATACTCCAGAGAGAACGAGTAATCAGCAGTGTGTCAGTTAACGAGCCGGGGGATCTCCGTGAACTTCCCCTGTGAGTATCTTATCAGCACATGTCCACACCAGTGCGACTGTTATACAACAAACTCTTCATTGTGATGTAAGGGATATCCAATCAATGGGTAACTAACCAGCGCGTTGAGCATTGCTTAGTTTGCTATTTCAGTGGATACATCTGCGTGTCATACTGGACAATGCGGGGTATCTGACGTATTCCACGGGAACTGCCCACTCCGTATACCAGTAACGTAACTAACGCTATCATATTTGAGTGTTGAAATGTTTCTAGTAATACAACGTATAATTTATTGCACTTGATGCAACCGTTATGATTGGTGCATCATATAACTATCGGATTCTTGATTAATTTAGGTTATCTATCGTTGGGCTGTTGAAATCGATGTGATATTTAAACTAGTACGTTACAACATAAACTCATTGAAAAAAAGAAGAGCTACTGAATTAAGGTTTAACGTCGCGCTCAGCAATATTTCAGCTATATAGCGACGACCAAACAAAATAATTGTATAAGTATGCCAAGAAAACAAGTCAACAACCCAACGACATAAAAGGGATCAACACAACTTTACCTGTATTAAAATTTATACATCAAACCGATTTCTCTTAACCTAAAATCGAATCTTCTTTTACCCGACTAAAAGATCTTCTAAAATAGTTGCTCGATAAAAAGAATCACTTACAATCTTAAAATCTATAAATTCGATCAAAATATATTCATTATGAGATCTTCGTGGCATGGAATACACCTCGCGACTGGTTCATGTGCTTTTTTTCTGTGTTTCTTTCTCCTTTTTATTGAGAAAAGAGCGCAACTATATATTCTTCCGTGCCTTGCTGCAACGTGCATTTGCATAGAAGTAAAACGCCCCTCAGTATCGGTGAATATATGGTAATTTAGTTATCAACTATTGAGAAATCCAGAATGACGTAGTCATCCTAGCCAACCGGACGTATAGACATGAGACGATTAATTTAATCTAATATGTAAATAACGTTTATTTAATCAAATAAAAGGAGGAAACATACGGAATGTCGACCTCTCTTGCCGATCGCGGAGACAGGCATGGAGCCGAGTTTGAAAAGAGGTACCGCACAAATGAATCTTTCTCGTTATGGACATAGGTAAGCAAGGTGTGGTGGAGGACACTGGAAAACGATGTTAGACGACGGGTGCCAAATTGAGCAGATATATAAAGCAGAATGTAATATCCTGGAACAGCACCAAAATTGTACGACCAATTGAAATTATTTTGCCTGTGGCTAAGCATTCAGGGGGCAGGGGTTTCAAATCTGGTTCCGGTCTCACTGGAGATGTAACGGTTCTGGATTATGAAGACCCTAAATTTCAACACTCGCCGTCACGTTCTTTTTCGTGAAGTTGGCGTTCGTTACTATTATCATGTGCTCGCATACTACATGGAATATATTTTCAGAGAAGGTATGTGTCGAAGTTGTATTTACATTTTAAACTCTCTGGATCCTGTCTAGAATGAGAGGTATTATGGGGGATTTCTGCTGGGCCAATAGACAATGGGACAATTGGACAATGGTTTTATGTGAAGAATGTTAACCCTTCCCTTGGTAGGTGTTTGTCTGCAAATTTATTTGATACCTATGATGATCAGCGGTATAGGATTTCTGCACGTGACTTAATAGTTTGAATCTTACCAACACAGCTTACTTTCGCTCCTATCAGAGTTAAACTTGTTCAACCGAACTTCAGAAAATGATTTGGTGCTTTTTTCGCAGGAAACCAAAATGAAATATCCTAGCCCCGAATTCAATCGACACTCGTGCCCAATTTCGGGGGCGATCCGCCCCCAATTGCCGAAGATATGAGCGAATAAATTCTTTCAATTTTAGTTGTTTTATATATGATATGCTATTTATACACATCACCCCAGTATATGCATACGTCATCATGACATCACTGTTGCTAGATGTGAATGGACTGGGCAAGATGTGAATGGACAGAAGGGCGTTTCAAAAGAGAAACCATAATCATCCATTGCGTTTGTCAGCTGATTTCGACTGTATCATTGCACTTTCTAATAAAGGTTCATACACGAGACAGTGTGGATGCTTCTTAGACCGGTACAGGCCGACCACAAGGCTACCCATCGCGCGGAATATTAACCAATATCTCAAAGTTGATGAACAGGACACGTTGAATGACAAGGTTAACAAGTGTCAGTACACGATTCTGTTATTCTCCCAGGACAGAACTTGTTTTGACATGACAAGTTATGACCCTTGAGCCAAACGAACTAATATATAGAACTGGTAGTAGAATGGTAGTATATAACCGAAGTTTATCTCCGAACGAACCAGTAATTGGTAACAGTGATAATATATCCAAATCCTCATGTACAACGATATTATCCTTATAAATCAGACACACTCCATCTTCCAAGCTTTTTCCTAATACTCTCAAATGTGACCATATCAAACTGCTGCTGTATCCTGGAATTAAATGTTCATTATGCACAATAAATCCATTCCATCTGTGGGTATCAATGCATGTACCAAGTTTCCTCCAATTGGTCTCGCACAAATGACTGTAGATTTGATCAACAGATTGATATTGTGTTTTGTTGGTTGCCTATTCACGTTGGCATCAACATAATACTGAGGCTGATAGAATGGCTAAGGCAGCGCTAGATGATGAGGTTGATCCTGTTGGAATCCCATATAGCGATTTCAGATCATCTATCTGTACTTATGTGAGAGGGCTGTTTCGATCTTTATGGGATGCTGTGAATAATAACAAACTTCATGAGATCAAAGAACTGTAGGCTTTTCTCATATGAACAGCCAGAAACGTTTCGATCAAGCCATGATCAGGCGATGTAGAATCGGCCATACACGATTAACTCACGAACATTTACTTAAAAAAAAGAGCCAGTCCCAAGGTTTATTCCATGCCACGAAGATCTCACAGTGAAACATATTCTTATCGACTGTACAGATTTTAAGATTGTAAGAGATTTTTTTTTATCGAGCGACTACTTCGAAAGAACTTTTTAGTCGGGGGTGGGAGGACTGTGTCTTGTGTTATTTGAGAGAAATCGGTTTGTTGCATAAGTTTTAATGTGTGTATATTAATGTGTTGAATTACTAAGTTGTTGGCTTGAGTACTCAGAATTTTGTTTGATCGTCTCTAAAAAGCTGAAATATTGCTGAACCTTAATTTTTTTTTTCTCTCTCTCTCTCTCTCTCTCTCTCTCTCTCTCTCCTTGCACAATTCGACGTACTTTAGCCCATCGGTCGTTAGGCTTGCTCTTGGTATTCTTCCAATCAGGTGTGTTCTTTCAACTAGCGCCGAAAAAAGTCCTTCTGTATTGTCCACCAAAACATTCCTCACATAGTTGATAAATCTCTATGCCATTGCTTTATTGCACGAGAACAATATTCCGGAAATTGTACTTTTTGTTAGATCCGACATTCAGTATTCGACCGTCTTCTTCCGTCAAAGACTATCCGCGCCAATAATAGGAATACAAGCGTCTAGTCCATACAGCCGTTGTCCATTAAAGAATGTCCGCGTCCATAATCCAAAGACCGAATTCATATAATAGCGTTAGCATCAAATCAGAAGAATAAATCATAGTATACATAAAACTAGGCTAGTTTTAGGTCATAAAAGGCTATAGGCCATAAAAGACCTTTTATAACAGCTAGTTAGTACCAATTCCAAATCGGCATAACACGAAGAAACAAACAAGTTTGTTGATTTTACAAGAGAGAAGCGGCCATCAGCGTCCATTTATGGACACTGAAGACAGCGACATGTTCTATTCGTAAAATCTTTCCTGAGCTTACAGCAGCCGGTCAACTCCATCTAGCTGTAGGATATTACATCATCGTTCTTCATTTTTGTTTGTAAAACCGCTCAAGTCGGTGCTAGGGGCCGTGTGGTTAGGCCATTGAAGATGCCCACATGAACAACCACGATAAAAGCGCACTGAGATACAAATCTATGGGATCCGGTTGAATTCTTGTGATGTCTGTTTAGAATTATGCAGACAGTATATATGCCTGTGGGGTCATTTGGTTTCTTGTCAGTACAAGCATCTTTTCCCCTATTCACCCTATTTAAGTTGTGTTTTATAGCTGTGGTTACTAATTCAAGTTACATAATATGCTTAGAAAATATTCCTCCATGCAGTGGGTTTCAGCATGGCCTATGAAATTCAGTAACACCAATGAAAGAATTTTCCTTTGTATAATTTTAACAATACCTCACTGTAGCGGCCGGTCAGATACAATCTTGCTTTTATCACTAAACAAAGTTACATAAAAAATGTGTCATCATCCAGTAGGTTTCAACATAGGCATGACAATCAGTAACACGTTTAATGAGGCTTTTTTTCCTAGAACCCATAGTTTGCGATGAAAATATCCGAGTGATTTACCAGTCAGCATTCATTGAGGTAAGAAAATCCACACAGCTCTCAATTCTTACAGGAGAGAGAGAGAATTAAGGTTTAACGTCGCATCCAGCAATATTTCAGCTATATAGCGACGATCAAACAAAATTCTAAGTAATCAATTCAAAAACTCGGTAAACTAATGCGTTAAAACAGGTACAAACATTAAAATTTGTACAACAAGCCAATCTCTCTCAAATAACCTAAAATACAATCCTCTTTCACTCTGCTAAAAAGATCTTCCAGCGTAGCTGCTCGATAAAAAGTATCTCTTACAGTCTTAAAATCTATGCAGTCTATGAGAATATGTTTCACCGTGAGATTTTCATGGCAAGGTATACACCTTGGAATCGGCTCCTGTTTTAGTAAATATTCATGAGTTAATCGTGTGTGACCAATCCTACATCGTCTAATCATGGCCTGGTCGAAACGTTTATGACTGTT
Organism: Hanleya hanleyi; assembly: GCA_036873755.1. Lineage (NCBI taxonomy): Eukaryota > Metazoa > Mollusca > Polyplacophora > Lepidopleurida > Hanleyidae > Hanleya > Hanleya hanleyi. Next base: position 16,918 of record JAVTVY010003962.1, on the reverse strand, counting down.
CAGGTGAGTATAACCAACCGTTTTTTTGAACTTTTTGAAGTTTGTTATTATCCATAGTATCCCATAAAGATTGAAACAGCTTTCTTACATAAGCGCAGATAGATGCTCAATTCTTACATAATAAAAGCTCTATCAACGACTGCTGCTGGCAAGACTAAACATGTTGTGAATCCCGGAGAGGACATGTAATCAGCATTCTCTCAGTTACCAGGCCATGGTGATGCCCGTTAACTTTCTCTGTCGGTTTCTTGTTATAGCTTAAATGTATATCATTGCGGCTGTACGTTATTCAATAAGCTCGTGATTGCGACATTACCAATATCGAATCAACGGCGAGCATAACATAGCTTGATATTTCAATAACGCAGTGGTGTGTCTGACGTGTTTCTAGGGCATGGTATATTTCCTTTTAACATACCGGCAACGTAAATTACCACTATAATATCTGAGTGTTGGAATCGTTATAGTAATGCATTACAAGCGTCTAGTCTGTCATTCAATATTGATGGCCGTCTTCCATTAAAGAGTTTTCGCGTCCATAATCCAAAGACCTAATTCATATAACATAAGCACTAAATTAGAAGGATAATTCATAGTATAAATAAAACTAGGCTAATTTCCTGCATGACAGTAGCGGTCAACAGTTGTCAATGATGTCAGCAAGACATTAAGATGTTCCAAAAATATCAAATCCGTATCGCTAATCAGTATTCTTAATCCTTATGATATACGTTGTAAAGTCGTTATCCAATGTATGATGTATCCGAGTCACGCTTTGATTGTGACTGTTCATATGAACACTATGAGGATCTTGAAATATATAGGTTCATCCGGCCCCTAGCCACGGGTTAAGAGGAATTAGACACAAGCTATGAAACGTGCCGCCATGGATCTTGCACGCTACGCTCGTATTTTGCTATCAGCATGCGATATGTAGCGCCAAATTTGAGAATCTTCGAGTGAAGGTGCTTGATGATATAGCCCTGTTTCACAAGTTTCTCCAATAATGTTTTGTGACGTTGATTAAAATCGTCACATTTAACAAATGATATAGCAAATGCTACTCGGCAGGTCCCTCTGTCCAGATAAGAACGTTATTGTGCTGGACGCGAAGACTATAGAAATTATATCCTCAGAGAATAATATACCCTTTGGACTGGAATGGATTCACTTGGATACTCAAAAGTTTGTCTCTTATAATTGAAGCGATGTTCGAATAGTTAGATACAGCACAGACTTAATTAGACAGTGTCTTCTGAACTATATTCTCTCTCATGGAAGGTTCGTTCGAACAAAAAGTAGCACGCTTCACAAATTAGGCCAATTTATGGTACACTTTGGATCATTTATCTGTGTACTTGACCGACGTTTATAACGCGAAGCAAATTTTAACTATCAAATAAGCCAGAGTACATATTCGTCTCAATAGAAACGAGTGTGCACGTGAGACTATAATTAAATCTTCTATAAAATAGCTTCTTCTGACTTTAATCGAAATGTGTTGGTTAACTGGCGGTTTCCAAGTCTGGGGTCCGTTTATAGCTACATGTATATAGCTTTCTATAGCTATAGTACCATTGTGGAAACTATTCTAGTCGAGATTGACTCATTGAACAGTAGTTGATCTATCGCTAGAAGGGAGAATCATTCTGAGAGTCATGCCTTCTCGAAGAAGCGAGCTCGCGTGATGTGAATAAAGAGAGAATGCGGGATTTTGCAGAATGTCCACTGAGTTGGCAGTAACCTAGATGTACCTAACAATGCGCGTATCCAGTCTCCCGTCTCCAGAACTCGTTACACTAGAGGTTCTGAATGAAAGGTTCCTTGTTAGAGTTGAAATAAACCCATTTTATCTTTGTGCCAACTGTAGTATATTTTGCTTCGTAATTTCGTTACGATGCAATAACGATGTAGGGGAAATATTAGAAACACAATTCTTCTAACAACGGTTAAACACATCGAGAACTGACGAATTTCATGGGATACACATAATCCAACCTTGGGGGCAACAATTTTCATAGGAGAACACTTGATAAATGCCCATATCATTACATGTAACTCATTCCTCTATTCTGTTTATTCTGTTTCTTGGTAAAGTACATGTCTTCAGTTATTATCTCGTCTTGAACGGAATTGTACGATATTTTACCGATGCAATTTATTGTCTGGTGACGGAAGATCGATTGTAACTATTGCCTGGAAATTGGGACGGTATTTATTTATGTTGACTCCTTTAGATAACACATATAAAACATTCGCGTGGTAACATAATTCTTTGACCGATGTTGGGAATCTTGTTTGCCGGCGTCTGACCAGTAAATATTGAACACGTATTTCAGTCTGCGTATCCAAAACGAAACATATTCAGCCAAGTCAACTTTGAATAGGTCTTGCAATTTTATATTGACTTTACTTATAGACAACAATAAGATCCGGCCGAGTGTAGTGAGTGATTATCCAAACAAAATTTCCGCATACATAATTGAAAGATCTTATCCACAAGTAAATATCACCAAATTCCAATGATGTCGGCAAGACATCATGACGTTCATAACGTGAAATCCGTATCTCGTCGCACATTCTTCATTCCTAATTAATTGTTGACACCAGGCTACAAAGTGTCCGATTTGTGTTTTATTTATTCCACAATACTATCAGTACCGAATAGGCAGCACAGGAGGGTCTGTATGATAACAAGCGTCAGGTCCGACATTCAGTATTCAGCCGTCGTCCCATAAAAGAATTTCCACGTCAATAATCGAACCAACCAGCTGGTACCAAATCCAATTATGTATGAAATAAAAATAATTAAAACACAAGATGTTCTATACATCTTTGTTTATGCAGATGAATCTCGAGTCGTTCAGTATGTATCCCATTCACGCTTTGATCGTGCGTGTTCATTTAAACATCATGGAGATCTTCAAATGGCGCCTAGACACGGGTTAAGCAGAATCAGACACAGGTTACGATAGATGATGTTCCTCTCCAGTGGGTTTTTATAGAATTCCCAAACCATCACGGAATTTTTTGTAAACTGAGAAGACTTGATTGGTTTATTGATATACACGCGTTGGGATCAAGGCGTTCGAGTGACGTCAACTACGGAAATGATGTTACAACCATGACATGACAATTGCAATTGGGCGTTGCAATGAAAATGTAACAGATGTAGTGACGTAACAATAAAACTGGAGGACCCCCCCCCCCCCTTACGGCGCTTTGGAGTTCCTATAAAGTTCCGTTACACACAGGTACTGACCATATGTTATAATCAGGTACAGCACGTACGGTGTCGAAGTGTTTGAATGCAGGTAAATGGTACATGTTTAACTCCCTCTGTACCGGTAGTTTTGACAGTTCCAAAACTGATACCAACGCTGTCATGAACATGGATGAAGCGAAGATATACTTATCATTGCCTACGTAGTTTAAAAGACGATACTCCGGGTTTTCCCAACAAGATGTAACAGGAGAAAAATATTTGCCCAGGAATTCCCTATTTTCGTTTGCCACTAACCGGCACCCTTGAATTTTCTTTTATCGGTAGGTTACAGAGAGGGGGTAGTGACTAATTCATTATGAGTGGATGTCCTCAATGTAACGTTGTCTTGTGAATATACTACTAGGTGCTTTTATAAAATGTGCAGATATTCCAGATTTGCGTTACCTGGGTCAAGGACCATTTTTGTTCCATTATGTGTGTATTTTATAGCAAAACAGGCCCAGATCGATATTGTACAGCGAATAATATATTCTGATATGTTGAGTAGACCCATTAGACTGTCTAGCTGAGACCATTACATAATGGCACGACCTGGTCGACAGAGCTAATGAGACCATTACATAATAGCACGACCTGATCGACAAAGCTAATGAATAATTCATTATCGAATTACTATAGGGATTTGTTTTCTCATTTTGTTCTGCCATAAACATGGATAGATATGAAGTTACAGCAGAGTTGGGGAATAATATTACTCCATATTACTCAGGGTTTTCATATCTAACACTGAACCGATATTGTTAGATTGTGTGTGATAAGTCCGCTTAAGCCGGGCTAGGAGACGTCTGGATGCCAAGATACTAAAACTACGACGGAGAATCCGCCGTATTCTCGCGTCTGAAGATGAGGTGCCGAGGAAAGCTTTCCTGTGTAGTCATATGGTTGCTCTTCAGTCGCCAGACGTCGTCAATTTTACCCACCTCTAGCATATCGCTTCATTTTATTACCTGAATGATTCTGCTGATGGATTGTTAGTCCCCGAGGCGTGAGTTAGTGAGTAGGATTTAACGTCGTTTTCACATTTTTTGAGTTATATCTCGACGGTGCCTACATGTGCCAGAACACGAGAGTGTCCACAGTTCCTATTGGACACGAATCCGCCCAGCCCTTTACAGCACCGGGTCACGTATCCAAGTATTGACCGAACTCAACATTACTTAACTTCGGTGATCTGACGAGAACCGATGTACCCAAGGTGATATGCCGTATCCACCGTTTGTGCATGTCATTCGATAAATATATGTAGTTTTTTTTCTCGTTTTGGTGGAAAAATTAAGCCGTACGACGTCGGACATTACAGGTTAATATTTTCTGGCTATTCTTGCATTTACCAGGTTTAACCCATGTTGGGGCGTTTATTCCATCAGATGTCTTCGATGCTCATCCATTAACATCGGATGAGTTATTTCTTTTACGAGCTAGCTTATCTAGTTCCGCTACCGTGTGGATACATCATCGTCTCCACATGAACAGCTGCAGTAAAAGCGTGCCTGAGATACTGAGTCTACGTCCGAGAATTCACCGTGTTCTTGGGTCTGAATGTGAGGTGCCGAGAACAGCTGTCCCGTAGAGTCATATGGTTGCTCTTTAGTGGCCAGACGTCAATTTTGCCCACCTCTTGAATATCGCTCCTATTGACATACCAGTCAGGCAGTTTACGATAACGTGCAGTCCTGGCCAATCCGTGTTGGTTTTACAGAATTCGAAGCACCCTTCTAACAACAGCTTCGATTGACTATGGAAAAACATTACAGCTGCCGTTCGCCTTCTAATGAGTGCTCTGATTGGTCGTTGATTGGGGAGAAAACTAACCATCTTCAAGTGTTTGTAGACAGACCCGATCAGTGGGATCGGAGCAAGAGGCCACGCAATACATAGGATATAATCATCTAGACCTCTGTTCGAGACAGTAAAAAATGAACAGATCATCATTCAAAAATATTACTACATCTTATACAGTTACATAAAATGCGGTGTCTAAGAATGGATTTCCAGCGCGCACATGCATTGAATATTATTATGCCTCATACCATAATTGTTCATTCTGATTGGCCGGAACATGACGTTCTGTAATTCCTGATAACGCAAGGTCTTGCGGAAATAGCGCGCGATCTGTGTAATAGCCCATTCTACCACACTCCCGTATTTTGCCCAATTAAGTTCATACATAGAAAAACACCGCAATAGACGGCACAAGATGCGCCCATTTCCATAGTCCAATACATCATAGTATTTCTTATGATGGATCACTTTATCTACCTATTATACAATCTTACCATGGAAAAGGATAAAGTTGTCGAAATTAAGTTTATTCCGGGCAGAATGATGTGTAATTTGTCATTTTTGACTGAGATATATGAGACCTAGGCCAAGAATTCAAATCTTTGTAAAACCCCACTAGTAGATAATAATTTGACAGTTCGAGCGCAGGGAAGCCGGGAAGCCGATGACGTCATACGTAGGTCGAGGTGACTTCATAAATAGGTCGAAGTCGCGCGGTGTTCGTCTATCGATAGTGTCACGAACATAGTCCAAGGGGTTGTAGGTCAACGTCTGTTCACCGGACCGCGACAATAGCCCGAGGTGTTTGCGGTGTTTCATGTCCGCTCAGCAGGCCGTGTAATTAAAAACAAATTAATTAAAAAATATAAAAACAAATTAAAAAACAAATTAAAAAACAATTAAAAAAAGTAGGTCAATATACGAGGACAGTTCTGGGACAAAAAACAAATTAAAAGCAATTAAAAACAGGGAAGCCGATGGTCGACGTGTTGCGAGGTTGTAGGTCTGTTCAGCGGACTGCGTCGATAGCTCGAGGGAATGCTAATGAAAACTAATTCGTTCTATATCCGTTCAGCGGTCCGTGTCTATAATTAGCTATGGAGCGTGACTAATGAAAGCAGGCGGCTAATTCGGGACCGAAGTCGTATGGATTCCTATGTTGTTAGTGTTAAATGAGGCATGAAATGCGTAAATTCCTTAGTTATGCCCCTACAGCCTCCAAATTTTGTTTCGGGGTAAAAAAAAATTTCGATTTTTTTTTTTTTTTTTTTTTTTTTGGACGGCCGATTTTCGTCGAATTTTCTACAAATTACCCATGACGATATCTCGGGAACTAAGAATGATAGCGACTCGCGGCTTACGGCGTCGTATTCCTCTCGTATAGATGCGCGATAAATGTCCTATACAATTTTATCACCCGACGGTAACTTTCGCCGCAATCAGACGATAATGGGTGTCACGTGATTGAACGATTTCTCGGGAAATAAGCGACATACGGGCTCACGGTTTGCGGCGTTGTATTCCTCGTGTAGGGGTCTACCGTAAAGCTCCTATACGAATTTGTCGTATCTCCGTAAGTTTCGCCTCTATTCGGCGTCGAAATACGTTCTGTTTACCTACTTAACTCGTCAACGCGAAAATTAGGTCGACCATCACATGGTCAACTGATAAAATGACCGATGCGTATATAAAGACTTCTCATGCGCTTCTCACTTTATTCTACGACTGACGCTCCTGTAAAAGCCAATATGTATCGACTAATGAGTAATCTATACGTTCAAGTGATGGGTGAAGGAAATTCTCCTCAAGTAACATTTCAACGTGTACGACATAATGGGCAGATTATAAAACCTTATGGTGTTGCCATACGACTGACGAGAGATGGGTGGTTTTCATTCAAACAATTCCTGCCTAAAGTGGATAGAATGATTCAGGCTAAAGGGACGGTTGAAACTCCATTCAAGCTACAAGATAATATATACATTAGCACTGCAGCACATGAAGGGGAATGGTTCGTCCACATAAGAGAGTGGTTCCTAAAATCATCAACCAGCGAGTTGAAACCAGGTCGGAACGGACACACGCTGAACACGAAAGGCTGGGATATGTTGAAAAAACTCATTCCTATCATTGAGACCAACGTGATTGAAATAGAACAGTGTCCCGTCAGCAACGAATTCAACAAGTCTATCACAGGACCAATTCTCCCACCTACACCAGTTGGATCTGCCGCGAGTGATCTACCGAGCGAGAATTTGGTGAATGATAATGGTGGATATTCATACGATGAAGCGGACGACGTCTCTATGTGCGACATTTTACACCGCAACCAAATGGAACAATTGCATTGTGACACGTGCAATCCTATGGGGGCGGGATTACTTCACTGGTGAAAACTCGAACAATGTGAACATTAGAAGAAAGACTAAACCGTTGTATAAACTGTGTGTCCGCCATACCTCGGCAAACACCTCTTCACGACATTCTATGTTGTTATACCTATATCATAACTATATGAGAGAAATGTTTGCATTGCTTTAGAAACCGTTGAACGCATCATGTCGGCAGAAGACAATCTTGACTATGTAGATATGTGGATAAAATTTTATCGAGACCAGAGTAGGGCTCACCTAAAGGAGGAAATTTGTGTGATTGGGGGACAGAGAGTGCATTCACCTCCAAACTCTCTTAATATTGCACAAGGCAACAGTACGGTGAACTCGACTAACAAATTACGTACAAGAGAAATGACAGTTGAACTAATTTCACCGGCACAGCGAGTTGTAGAGCAGGTTAAAGCAGAACTCCGTAGACAGCGTCACAATGTAAGCGTGCAAGCGCCAGTAAAGGGAACGCGGAAAGAGGAGGAGGAGGAGGAGGAGGAGAAAGAGGAGGAGGAGGAGGAGGAGGAGGAGGAGGAGGAGGAGGAAGAAGAGGAGGAGGAGGAGGAGGAGGAAATGAGGAAGAGCATATAGCGTATAGTATAAAGTATAGGGAGAAGTGATATTAGAATTAATCTACGTTTTGGCAGAGAAGCGTCAACATGACAAACAAGTGTACGGTGTGTCAGAAAACATTCTCGCGTCCAGATAACCTGTTGAGACATCAACTTATACACCAACAGGAGACTCAACCGATAAAAGCAGAACATCCGTATAAACATACTCTCGAGACTTCATCTATGGCTCTTTCAAGAGCATCACAACATCCATTTACTATGATCGTCAGCGGCCCAACTGGTTGTGGAAAGACATCATGGGTGATGAAATTTTTGGAATCTGCTAATATCCATCCCTCTCCAACACGCATCGTATGGTGTTACAGTCAATGTCAGTCAGCCTATGAATCTACGAGTCTGAAAAATGTAAACTTCCTCCCCGGCATACCCCATGACATAGGCGAAGAGTATTACTTCGACCCCGGCCAAACCAACGTTATTGTTCTGGACGATTTGATGGGTGAGGTAAAGCGCGAAGTTGCCGACCTATTCACCAAAGTGTCGCATCACAGAAATTTGTCCGTAATTTATCTGACTCAGAATCTCTTCCCTCGAGGCAAGACATCTCGAGATATCACGCTGAACTGCCAGTATTTCGTTCTATTCAATAATCCTATTGATAGACAGCAAATTAGCACGTTCGGGAGACGGATCTTTCCTCGGGATACGACACATTTCATGGCAAAATTTCGCGAAGTCACATCTCGTCCGTACGGATATCTGTTCATCGATTTAAAACTCCATACAGCGGAAAATGACAGACTGTCTACCAATGTAATATCAGGCGATGAGGAACTCGTGAAAGAGGAAGAACTGCCACCTCATCCAGCCCCAATTCCTAATCCATCGACTCAAATTCAACGCATACCATCTCACGATCCGACATGGTCCGCTAAGAGGAATGAACAAGTGGGAGAGGGATTATATACGAAGACGGATCCACCGTGGTTCAAACGGAATGAAAATGAGTCCCAGCAGACGCAGATGATCCATAGAAGCGGGAATGAAATGGAACGACGAAAGAGAAAATACCGTTCAGATGACGAACTCAACCATTCTGGGGAAATAGATCTACCTACCCACTTGCGGAAACGGGTTAAATATAACGTGTGGAAAAACATGTTCGGTAAACCTATCGCGAGAGATTGTAGGGTTGACATTGACGAGAGAAAACAGCGATATACAAGCCAAGGTTACGACGAGGATGAGTCTGGTGCAAATGCTATGGAGGATTATACTCCAACGATGATGAAGACTTTACGTCAAAAATACTGCAATCTCGTGAACATGCAAAAGCTACAAACCGATAAAATTCATAACGAGATCTTGAAAACAACGAGGCGTCTGCAAACGATATACGACATAGACTACGAGGAAGCGCTCAGACAGACGATTAAGATGAGGAAATGCTTATTCGATAAGTTGATCGATGACGGTGATAGCGAGGACTCCGAATAAAGACCCCAGTGGAAATATTCGTACATAAACATTGAATGGAAGGCATCGATGTCGAAATGATACCCACAATGGAGATGTATTTTATATAAGCAGTTTTCGCTCATTATTTGTGCAGTGCTATGATGAATAAAACGATTATTTAGTAATCTTCGTATTGTCTTGTCTCTATTTTATACTAGTCATATAATTCCTCCTCCTCCACCACCACCACCACCACCACACACACACACACACACACACACACACACACACACACACATACCCTCCTCCTCCTCCTCCTTCTCCACACACACCACACACACACACATCCTCCACCACCACCACCACCACACACCCACACATACACACACTTGAATCTCACCACATTCTATATACATCTTTGTCAAGTTATAGGTATATCATAAAATAAGGTCATTACATGAGGTAGCAGGACATCAGTAGAACCCATAAAAAGATACCAGAAAGATTGAGAGATAATTAGCCATTTCTGAAATTTTGGATTTATTCAAATTTTGCGAAAATTATGCATCCAATCAGCACTATTTTTAGGCACGATTGAGGAAATATATATATGTATTTGCCTATGAAATTTCAAGAATATAGCTTTGATAGTTTTAGAGATATTAAAAAAAACAATTTTCCCGAACTAGTAGGCCGTTAAATGGTCACATGTTCATTTCATCTATTCAATGGGAGTTGTCAATTTCGCTATAGAGATTCGGCTGTAACACTCGAGGCATCCGGAGTTCGCAATTAAATAAATGTGGTGTTACATGACGGGGCCGACTCAATTTTGTAAACCTTTGATCTCTTGAACCGCAATAGTTACGAACTTCTAATTTGCTGCCACTTACTTCCAATACTGTGTTCTTTCGTTGACAATGACTCCGTACCGGGAACAGTAATTGTGGAAAACTTGAACAGTTACGAGAAAGCCGTTAATTTGACATACTACAGCGTAGACAGGGGCTTAGCGATACTGGTATTCGGAAACAAACAAGGTGAATAATTTGCTTCACCGGAAGTGCGCGCGTCTGTCTTCAAATACGCGCGAGTGTTCCTTTCACGGCGAGCGTAGGAACTTAGCTGTTTTCTAAGCAAGCTCGGCAGGGATGGCATTTAGGTGTCTAGGATTAAAGACCCTAAAACGAGGGAATATTCGATGCCGCCGTTTACGTGGAATGTTCCCAGATGAAGTACGAATGGACTGTCCAAAGAAGGTAGGGATTTCTTTACTAATTTAAGAACAATACCCAGTCGCCTAAAATCGCGCGCCACAATACGCAATTGAACGGGCATCTCTGCAACTGCATCTCGTTGTTGTTTCACGCGATTTGTGGATACTAGGCTGAAGTTTCTGGTACAGGTCATCAATTTTGATTGAGGAAATATATATATGTGTTTGGAATTGACAGTAAGAATGCATTCGCATTGTTGCAGGCAGGATACAATTTCCGCCCCCAATTAGCATGCTGTTTGAAGTATGTTGATGTACACGACGAAATAAGTATTGAGCGACATATATTCAGTGCCCAGATAGAGCGGACTCATACAGAAAACCATAGACTTTCAATAGTTTATCTTTTAGCAATTGTTTGGATAACGGCACATAACGATGAAAGTTCACACTCGATCTAAGGCTCTCGCAATCTTGACAAATTAAACTTTCCGGAAAATGTGTAGTATATGCCACATCACGATACAGCGAAATAATACCTTTGGGGGACGTCATGGAAAGACCGTGACATTGTACCCACAATGTCTAGTTGTCGTTGTTGTTTTCCGTCTACCACTTTATCGAATGACAACGTTGAAGTATCAACAACTGAGTAATAAACTATTCCTCGAGGAAGATTGTTGTTGTTGTTGTCTTCTGGCATTTTCTTCTGATTTGCAGGAACATGGGGGCAAACAAAATATCTGACTAGGTACGGTACGCCTATTGTTTCGTTTTCGGTTTATGTCCATCAAACAAGTGTTTCAAAGTAAATCAGAAAATTCAACTTACGTTCCGTACAATATTGCCCGCAGTCGAATCGTGTATTGTTCTTTCTTCAGTCTCGTTTTATCTCTCTTCGTTCGTTGTCTAACGTGACTAACTAATTCATGCGCAAACGGGGACCAGTGTGTATTGAGCAGATTTTTTCTCCACGGAGCGGGAAACACACGCATACACCTCGCGCTTGAATTTTGCTGCCTAAATGTGGACGTATACCGTATTTACCTCATTTCACTAGAGAGTTCCAAAAACAGGCTTGGCTGCACGTTTCAAGCCTTAAGTCAAACGGGGACGTCCCCGTTTGAGGGGGGTCCCCATTTGAAAGGTGTGTATTCATGTCAATGTCCCCATTTGACACCTTTCACAAACGCATCCTCCACCACCACCACCACCACACTCCTCCTCCTCCACCACCACCACCACACTCCTCCTCATTCCTCCTCACTCTTTCTCTTCCTCCTCCTCATTCCTCCCTCCTCCTCCTCCTCCTCCTCCTCCTCACATACGCTAAGGTAACTCTACCAGGTAGTCCTGAGGAAAATGGCCCTCATCTCCCCAAACGCTCTTCATTGCACCTCCGAAACTCCCCGTTGTCTACTACTTGCGAGTGATCTATAAATAGAACAGGGTTTTTGCCCAGAAATAAAAACTGGTATGCTAGGGCGTTAGGATAAGGTTTAACAGACCGATATGTAGGGGAAGATAACTCTTGTTGGGCCGTACCGTGACCGGAAGTGACCTTTTGACAGGAATATCACGTCAACTTGACCTACTAACCTATGTGTGTGTGTCTGTGTGTATGAGGAGGAATTACTATAATATTGTTTCTAAAATAAGATATTTTCGTATGGTTCGATAGGCACCCGCGAACACCGCGAGAAGTGATCAGTCACACGTGTCCACGGGTACAAGCGTCGTCATAATGACACCTTAGGGAATTTGGAGGCTGTAGGGGCATAACTAAGGAATTTACGCATTTCATGCCTCATTTAACACTAACAACATAGGAATCCATACGACTTCGGTCCCGAATTAGCCGCCTGCTTTCATTAGTCACGCTCCATAGCTAATTATAGACACGGACCGCTGAACGGATATAGAACGAATTAGTTTTCATTAGCATTCCCTCGAGCTATCGACGCGGTCCGCTGAACAGACCAACACGTCGACCATCGGCTTCCCTGCGCTTCCCTGTTTTTAATTGCTTTTAATTTGTTTTTTGTCCCAGAACTGTCCTCGTATATTGACCTACTTTTTTTAATTGTTTTTTAATTTGTTTTTAATTTGTTTTTATATTTTTTAATTAATTTGTTTTTAATTACACGGCCCGCTGAGCGGACATGAAATACCGCAAACATCTCGGGCTATTGTCCCGGTCCGGTGAACAGACGTTGACCTGCAACCCCTTGGACTATGTTCGTGACACTATAAATAGACGAACACCGCGCGACTTCGACCTATTTATGAAGTCACCTCGACCTACTTATGACGTCATCGGCTTTCCGGCTTCCCTGCGCTCGAACTGTCAAATTATTATCTACTCCCACTGTCAAACTTTGGACTCGTTGTATGCATGTACATTTCATTAACACCTGCCATTTTGTCGTCTGAGTGTTATTGGAACAATGTACGTTACTTTCGATTCCCTCATGGTATATGTGAGATGTTTTACGGCAGTAAATAATTATCTGTTTCTTAATTCTTCTGCTAACAAACATGCATGGAGCTAAATCTAATGACACCAAATTTCAATGAATTTGTTTTAAATGGAGAGGAATGAGCTTAGGATGTCGCAGCTAACGCTGTAATCTTGCTCCTTGTCAAACAGATGAACATCTACTTCATTAATTTTTCCGTAAAATATACAGGATGCATTATTCTTCATCTCTGTGTGGCTCAAATTCGATACAGACTGAATGCGCATGCGCTCCGCATATTCGACCCAGTGCAGTCAGAGGATGTTACACTAACAGGAGGTTACAAACTCGGACATTGGGAGAATAGCAATTACAAATTACTGTCATTATTGTCAACTATCGCTTTGGATTCCAATATATTAGAAGATCTTGCTCTTGAAGCTATAATACGGTTGTTGAAGGCCTTCTGTAATTCAGCCAACGCCATCCGGTGTATCGATGATCTAACACACGCAGCAAGCAAATTATATTGCATGTCTCTTTCAATCACAATTTCGAAATCTGCCTTAATTCATATGTTGTTGGAAGAATGTAGCTCATTTGTTTGTAACTAGTTTCGCTTCCTTTGCTTAAAAGTGGTTATAATAATAAGATTATTAAGATCCATGCATTGCTTATTCCTTCTGGCCTCATAATTCGCAGTCAATGTGCGTGTGAAGCCATTCGATGTTGGGAATGTCGGCACAAATGTGTGGTTCTGTTGTATAACATCTGCGCGTAAAATACATGCCAGGGAAATGAATCCTACAAACAATTTCCACTTGAAGAATCCATTTCCGGGGTTTATGTTACCTCTGTGTATTTTGACTCATAATAACTATAAAAAATATAGTTTCTGATCGCAGTTAGCACAGAACAGGGAAATATTTATTATAACAGGTCCGCAAAAACAGGAAAGAAGGCTATTTCGGTGCACCATACACTCGAATGATGTCGCTGAAGTGTTTAAGTGTAAATTACCAAGCTGATAGAACGTAGGCTTTTTTCTCCCAAGAGAGGCTCTTTCATGAACTTGTTTACTGCATTGCTTTGGAAGCAATTTTGCATAACCTTTCCTTCGCAAAGAAAGAATAGATTTGGATATATCCAAAATTTGCCGACCGAGATATATTTTACTAGTAACGCTTGGGCCCGAGAAAACACAGTTTCACGGAATATCCATATAATAACTACGAGAAGACAGAGACGGTGATTGCAGTATATTTAATTTGAATGGGATATATGTAAGCGACCTCTTCGAGCTAAACAGTGAACCGTTATAACATTTCCATGACAAATGTGACAATAAAGAAGAAACCTTAAGAATTAAAGATTCGTAGTATATAAAGGGATTATACCTGACTTCCGTCAGAGAAGCATGGTCAATAACCCACAACCAGAAAACATTTCATGTCGAATGCGATTACAATAAAAAAAATTGCAGGCAAGCACCTAAAAGGTGCGTGGACCCCTCAGCCTGTTTTTTTTTTGTCAAGTAGGATCAGGGCTGCATCTAGAGCCAATTTAGTTCCGGAAAACGTATGGGCGCCCAAAACTCAAATGAAACAAAAAACGAAACTGTTGTTGTTGTTGTTCAATTTGAAAGGATTTCTGAATGAAATACTCCTAGAAAAAGCTTCTGGAAGCCTCAATATCGATCGCATTGCATAGCTGGGTATTGAATTTCATGTTAATAAACCTCTGTTTTGTGATTGAAAACAGGCTCTTTGTGCCTAAATTCACTACAAAAATTGGACCCTCAATAATGAATTACGAAAAGGAACTGGGAGTCTGGGATCGGAACCAGCAAAAAATCCCTGGATACAGCCTTGCAGATACAGTTTGTGTGGTTTCTGTAATGTATATAATAGACTTCGTTTCCACGTGACTGAGTGGTGTGCTGGGATTACAGCATGCAAGGAAGCGTAGCTTTATCAGTGGCAATTTATGCATTGCACAAGTGTGATAGCAAGTTAATGGCATAGAATCACAATGATTGACACAAGCCCACCATTATCATTATTTGAGGGGGGGGGGGGGGGGGGGGGGGGTTGGGGGGAAGGCATAAGCTCCAGGTATGCAAACTGGTTCAAAATTGCACAGTCAGGCTAAAATGGGCTCTCCTAATCACTCGTTTTAAATAATTTCCAAGGTACAGTCACATGTTTGGTGACAAAAATTGAAGCATTATGTTGTACCAGTTGAATGTGTGGACACAAATATGTTTCATGCAAAAGTTTTAGGATAAATCATATGATGTAGAATACAATGATTTAACAGCAAAATTGAAGAAAAATGTTGTCCTTCATTTAAGGCGACGCGAAATTCAAACTAACCGGAGTTCGATACTGCATGGATTCCCCTGCCAATTATTTCATATTATACTTCTAAAATAAAATATGTTTTGTGCAAAAGCTTTAGGATAAATCGTATGATGTGGATTAGAATGATTTAATAGCAAAATTGAAGAAAAATGTTGTCCTTCATTTAAGGCGACGCAAAATTCAAACTAACAGGGGTTCGATACTGCAGGGATTCCCCTGTCAGTTATTTCATATTATACTTCTGAAATAAAATATGGGTTGTGCAAAAGCTTTCGGATAAATCAATGTAGCAAAATTGAAGAAAAATTTTGTTCTTCATTTAAGGCGACGCGAAATTCAAACCTTACAGGGGTTCGATGGTGCGAGAACCCCGCGCCGGTTATTTCCTCTTGTATTTCTGAAATAAAATAATGTCCCCAACCCGTTCGTTATTACTATAAAGGAATACATTTTAGATGATTCTGCGTGTGTGTGTGAGAAAAAAAAATGTACACTGCATCTCGTACATATTACATGAAGCTGAGAAGCTGTGGATAGGAAAAAGTCCAATAAAATTTAGTGCCCCGAGGGTGGGGAAATCCTCCCGAGGGTAGTGCATAAGTTGAACAAGTGTAGCATGTAAGCTCCCAGATAAATGGGAAATAAAAGGGGAATAAATGGAAATAAATTGAATCTTGAATGGACCAGGCTTTCTTGTATCAGGGAACCTTCAAAAGTCACAATGAAACATGCAACAAAGGGTTCCCGATGTACATAGATAACAGTGCAAAAGATAAGCCATCAATAAATAATAAAAAAATATAATTAAAACTCATGAAATCATCATAGCCATCTGAAAATCTAATCATTTCATCAGTGAACATTCAGGAAGCTCTCACCAAAGTTTGGTCAGGCCCGACTTGATAGATCTGCAGATATTCAGCGGACAAGAACATGTTGATGGGCATAGTTAACAGTGCAAAAGCGGAGCCATCAATAAATAATAAAAAAAATAATTAAAAATCATGAAATCGTCACACCCATCGAAATCGAAGAGAGATCATTTCATCAGTCAACATTCAGCAAGCTCTCACCAAGTATGCTCAAGCCCGACTTCGCATAGATCTGCAGGTATTCAGCGGGCAAGAACACATGTTGACGGACGGACATGACCAGACGGACGGACGGACGTACGTTCATGGCGCAACCATCCGCAGCCTATGGGCTGGGGGTAAAAACCAGTTGCTCTGACATATCAACCTTCGCCACGGCGTCTATTCATTTTTGCAAATGTCTTATTCTTTTCTATCTATCTTTCTGAATTTGGAACGGTGTTTGATACCTTCCCATGAGATTGTTTCGTATGCAATTAAAAATAGGTGGCCATGGCGCAATCAGGCATTCTCCCGTTGTTTG
>JAVTVY010003961.1:0-37060 GCA_036873755.1 Hanleya hanleyi | reverse complement strand
TTTTATTTATTTATTGATCTATTATCTCGCCTTGCGAAGTAAAGGGGAGATATTGTGAGGGGGGAAAGAGGATGTCGTCGTCGGCCTGGAAATGATAAGGTTTTTGGTTTAGCAAATTAAAATAAAATCTAGAAAATTTAGAAAAAATACAAAAAAAAATCAAAAAAATATGGGGGGTGGGTATTCCACCTGGGGGTACTACCCCTGGTGTGCTCCAATGTTAAAATCCCTATGATAGAGTTTTGGCAGATTCCATGATAACGTAGTCCACTAACACACATTTCCGTCAATCATTGACGGAACATGACATTTGCAACACCTATAAATTCAAAAATATCGTTAACAAACAATGTGCCCTGTATCTTACTATCTTAAACATGTCAATGAATTGCATAAGATGAAACTAAACAGGAACCCCTATGAATTCCATGTACAGTTTTCAATTTAGCGGGACAAAACAAAAATGACTGCAACATTTTTGTTACCTATGTCATTTTTCCGTCAAAATCTATTTTGTATATTTACAAGAAATTTCTTGTAAGACAAGCACTTGCATATGCTCAGTGGAATTAGGCTAATAGTATTGATGTATCTGTACCCTTGTCAGTATATGACATCACCCATGCTGTAATACAGGGTCTTTTCAAAATTTTGCTAATGTCATTTCCGTCACGGGAGTTGGACGGAAATGACATTAGCAACGTTTTTCAAATGCTCATAGTTTTGGTATTTAACACACTGGCAATGGTATATACATGTATATGTTAATGAGGTCAAGCTAGTATCACTGTAAATCTTTTTTTGAATAATTTAGTTGACATTTGATTTGTGGTGATTATTGTCAAAAAAGTATGACGGAAATATGAAATTAGAGCAAGTGACATTAGCAAAATTTACATTTCTGTCTCTCTATTATACTGCTGACAAGAAATATACCGGATACGACTGTCTCTCTACAGGGTAAAATGGTTACACAACCTTGGTGGGTTTAGCAAACATGTACATGACAAGGAGTTAGTTTTTTAGTATTTTGGACGTCGCTAATGTCATTTTCCGGTTGGACGGAGAATTTGACGGAAAAGTGGACTAGGTTATCGTGGGATCCGCCTTTTGCGTTTAGCTGAAGTGCGCATGTACATCTGTACATAGAAAGTTTGCTGCAGTTGTCAGCTGTCATTGGATGATTATGATACTTGGTACACATGTTTTTTTTTTTAGATTAGAGGATGTACCTGTGCTATTTTTGAGATGAAATATTGATTTTTGTCCAAATTATGGCAAATGATAGAGTTTTCTGTTTAGCAAAATTGCACATGTAGGCCTCTACATGTATACATGTACATAGAAAGTTTGCTGCAGTTGTCAGCTATCAGTGGATGATTACGAAACTTGGTAAACATGTTTTTTATGATTAGAGGATGCACCTGTGCTATTTTTGAGATGAAACATTAATTTTTCTCCAAATTATGGCAAATGATTGAGTTTTGTGTTTGCATGTAGCTGAAGTGCACATGTACATCTGTACTTAGAAAGTTGGCTGCAGTTGTCAGCTCTCATTGGACGATTATGGAACTTGGTACACATGTTTCTTATGATTAGAGGATGTAACTGTGCTATTTTTGAGATGAAATATTAATTTTGGTCCAAATTATGGCAAATGATCTGTTTAGCCGAATTGGCTGTACTGTACATGTAGGCCTTTACATGTATACATGTACATCTGTACTTAGGTTTGCTGCAGTTGTCAGCTGTCATGGGATGATTATGAAACTTGATACACATATTTTATATGATTAGACGATGTTCCTGTGCTCTTTAGGAGATGAAATATTGATTTTTGTTCAAATTTTGAGGGTTTTGTCTTAGTAATCTCCCAATGATAATGTACATTATACATGTACCCCTGTACATGGAAAGTATGCTGAAGCTGTCAGCTTTCATTGGATGAGTTTGACACTTTCTACCCAAGTTCATTGTGATTCAAGGATGTGCCTGTGCTATTTAAGAAATATGACATTAAATGTGAATTTTTGTACCTCTTACGTTTTCATTGATACGGTTTTTGTTTGGCAAAAATTTACATGTAGACATGTACATGGAAATTTGCTGAACCTTTCGTGGGATAATTCTAAAGCTTGGTGGACATGTTTCATGTTTTCCTGGTCAGACCTATCCAGCAGTAACCCCACATGGGACTGACCTATCCAGCAGTAATACCAAGTGGCACTGGCCTATTATCCAGCAGTAATGCCACACGGAACTGACCTATTCAGCAGTAATCCAATATGGGACTCAACTATCCAGCAGTAATCCCAGACCGGACTGGCCTATCCAGCAGTAATCCCACATGGGAGCAGTAATCCCAAACGGCAATAGCCTATACAGCAGTAATCTCACACGGGATTGACCTATTAGTCCGGCACATATGTAACAAAAAATGGGTCGATTGTGCACTTTGTGATAAAAGCATGAAACTTCGCATAGTGACAGAGAAACACATATTATTCATTTCTAGAGGGAGAGTCCGGCTTGAAAATCCGTAATTGGCCGCCATCTTGGATTTCAAAATGACTGCCATTAGAAACCATCGAATTCGCACTTCGGCACGTCTAAGACACATAGAAGGTTAATTTAAACGGCTATCCCCACATTTGCGTACCCAAGGAAATTGATCACCACACTTTTGCTGCACCAGAACGGATGGATTTTAAGATGGCGGACATTTTTTTCAAAATATCTGCCGAGAATCACTTATTTCGATGGTTCGATGTGACGTAGGTGAATCGATAGACAAAAATCTACTTTTGGGTGACTTAAAATGATTTTTGGCATCAGTGAACACTCTTTCATGTAGTAGATACCTGCAATATATAAAATTAGTCACATTTTAGAGAGAAATTCCAGTACAATGTGGGTTAACCTTGCTGCATCTACAGTTTATCATGTCAGCTACTACTGATAGAATGCGCTGGCTTCTGAAAATGGGCACCAAACTGGCTGTCATTCAGCTTTGGTATAAGTTCCCTATTCATTAGAGAAGCTTCTCCTGAAGAACAGAGAAGAAACCAAGTCCAAATGGTATGGATATAAACGGCGCGTCTCCCTTCGGTTTGGACCTGAACGGCGGGTCTCCCTTCGGTTGGAGGCTCTTTCAGACCTCTACAAACATCAAGAGTCCCATTGCTTCTTGTGTGATCAAACAGTAACACAGTATAACCTCGTAAACAATAGCATTCTTCAACGAGGTCGACCCTGGCTCAACCTTCGACAACTCGCGGCACAGTGGACTTAGTTGAGTCAGTTGAGTATGATTACGTCATACATGTACATGGACTAGATACGTTCCTTGGTGAGCTTTTTATGGTTAAAATCCCTGTTAGTACACCATCTTGGATATCAAGCTTTTCGCCATCAGCGAACATTGAAGCCTAAAATGGATATTTGATACAAGGCTGGTTTACACATTGCTTTGGCCGAGGAAACTGGTTAAGGGGCTTCTGTGTGGAACAATGCCCAGTCGAAGACGACCATCATTATCATACACATGGATACTAAAATACTAACAAAAAACTAAATCTGATAATCCCTTCAGTCTTCTCCAAGATATAGCCAGTGGATGTGGCATAGTCAATAACAGTTGGTTCTTCCCTGGCGATATTGGGTCCAGCCGTGTCTGGTCTTGGTAGGCGATGTCCTCGAAATATTCTCCTACATTTGGAGCTAAACGGCTGAAACTTACCACAATATGTCTGGGTTAAGCTCTTTACCTTAACCTTGCCTTTCAAGATCAGATTACCACGATGGAGTTTTTGAGATCCTGCCATGTCCCATGGTTAAGCTTTCCCGTGATACAATGTATCTTGCAAAGTCAGAGAGTTTCAATCGCAAATTTTTGGGAAGTTCAACCGCGATGAACTGGTTTTGCCATGCATGTCAGTTGACTGTGTTATCATTGCTCCATCGTTGAAGGAGTTCCATTAATTACCAGATTCAAATTTATCAGTTACTCCGGAAATGGAATAAGCTCATATCAGTAACCTATTTTATATTTGTTGATCATAATTTCTCTAATAATCGAACTCAGTTGTATGATAGAGATGGTTATTCATAATGTCGTGGACAAAGTGTCACAGTTTGAAGCATTGAATGGGGATGAGGCTGGTTCGCGGGTTGCCCACACCAAAAGTGTGATTGAGATCCAAAGTTCCAGTACTGGCATACAAAAGTGCAGGTTGAACTACTAGTTCTGGGTTTGCATCATTTGTATTGCTGATTCGGGTATGGGATCTCAACGACAAACTGAATCTATGAATATTGCACTCCAATATATCAAATACAGGCATGACTACATATTTGACTAGCTTGTCAATGAGCATTTTGTCATCCTCAAATCACAATGCTATTTTCCAATATTGCCGATAGAGCACAAATGAAAAAGGTGATGGTGGTGCCGTTGGCCTTAGAGGAAGTCATGTTGCCCTTACAAGAAGTCCTGCTGCCCTTTTGCTCTTGGTAGCTAGGCGCTGGTCAAGAAGGCTTACATAATTTTAGGACCGGCCATGCCACCCCACCCAGATGTTTGCGAAAAACAAATGACTTCGCTGATGAGAGATTGCATAAGGCTCATTGTTTTCAGTAATCTTAGTGCCTCTGCCTCTTCACATCTTTAGTTGACTAATGAATTGTAAAATGTGGCCTCTCACTGAATGCGCAGAGACTCATTATATGCGTTTTGACAAATTCGACAAAATTTGCACTGCTTTGTTTGCTCTGAACAAAAGTGATACAGGACACTTACAGTGTGTCTCGTAGTTTTTATTTCATCCTTGTTGGTGGAAATATATGTGTTGAAGCTAGACATCAATACCAGTACATTCGTAATAAAATCACTACTGCAGAAATTCCAAACCGAGACGAATACTTACAACTTCCCCAAACAGATATTTTCGGACCTATTCATCGCTTGCTCATTCTGGAGCACACACATCTATCAAAATCACATCTGTAATTTCCAAAGCTTTGTCCTTACAACCTGCTCCTGGTTGGAAACTCGTGTTGAACCAGACAGCTCCTTAACAGTTATAGATTCCTGCATCACAACGATAACTGGCTAGTATACATGTACATCCAGGATCAACCGTAAGCATACGGAGAAGATGAATAGGGGAATTCAAGTAGTGTTCCATATGAAAATGATTTGCTTTTTGAATTCTTCGAGAAATATTGGAAACCTTTTCGCGAAGAGAGTAAGGATTTGCCGGAAAGCAAGAAGACCAAGAACGCTTATGTTGCCAAAATAGTTAATGAAATCGGAACCTGTGTCAATTCTAGGAATCAATTTCTAATGTTCCGAAAGAAACATATTTTATGTATGAAACAAGCGGACTCGAGAAGGCCAAGCGGCTGCGAAATGTCGGAGTCCAAGCCCCAACTGACCTCGCTGAAGAATCCATTTTCTCTTCGCGATTGAATTGTATGATTGTTTTTATTTTGGTGCTATTAATGCTGTTATATGAATTATGGGTGCAGAAATTCTTTTATTGACGAGGGATGAATATTGAGTGACTGACTAGATGCTAGGTTTATCAATAACTTGTCAACAAGCTTGCTGTTTCTTCACGACGGATGGAATGAGGCTCTCTAGATTTGTATCTAATACCGCTTATGCCGGTGCTAGGGGCCGTGTGGTCATATCATCCAAGTTGCCACATGAACAGGTACAATAAAAGCGTACCTGAGATACAACACATATCACGAATCGTTAGATTCTTGGTATGTGCTTTAGGTTAACCGGAAGACTATTCTGTGAAGTCATGTGACGCAGTCAGTATGTCGGCACCTCTTCCCACTTCCCTTATATGTGTTGTAATTTGTAGAAAAATCATCCAGTAAAGTATGAGAGTCTTGAGTGAATTCTCACGAAGAAGGGAGCCATGCTGACATATCCGTCGCACAGACTCGCCACAGATGGGGTTAGCTTTCTCTCCGTTGTTCAAGAGGGGCTTCTCCAAGTGAGTGGAGATGGAAAACTAACACGAAAATTGAATGGCAGCCATTTTGACTCCTCAGAAATTATCATATTCTATTTCGAACGGAATATCTATATTGGGGAAACTATACATGCAACAAGCTTAATTTATTCGAATTATGCTCAGCACTCTGTCACGGAGATTAGTTTCCAGCGTCACTAACTCCAGATATTCAGATATTGCAGATATCACCAATGGAAATGCACGATGCCACATGTCAGGTCAATCAAATGTAGAGTATTAGGTAAATACCCAAGATGTGACCTATTCCAGATATCAGCTATGTGAATGAGTTGGAGAGATATGTAAAAGGTGGGTAAAGTTGACGTTTGGCGACTGAAAAGCAACCATATCAGTCTACAGAATAACTTCTCTTGGTACCTCATTTTCAGACTTTAGAATACGGAGGATTCTAGGATGTAGCCGTAGTATCTCAACCGCGCTTTTATTGCAGCTGTTCATGTGGAAACTTAACCACACGTGTCACTTGTTCACAAGTAACCATGCAATATCCAAAGACATGGAAAACATTTTAGGCCACTCAGAAGTAGAAGTTTGTGCATCTGTTCACGTAAGTCACATAACAACGAAAATAAGCGATTCTCGGCAGCCATTTTGAAAAGAAAACGAACGCATCTCGAGTTCCATCAGTTCTGATGCAACAAAACTGTGTTGATCGGCTTCCTTGAGTACGCAAATGTGGGTATTATCGTTTAAATTGGCCTCCTATGTGTCTCAGAAGTGCAGAAATGCGACTTTGTGGTATTTGATGGCGGCCATTTTGAAATCCAAGATGGCTGCCAAATTACGGATTTACAAGCCGGACTCCCCCTCTAAAAAGGAATCCTATGTGTTTATCTATCATCCTGCCAAATTTCATGCTTTTATCAAAAAGTGCACAATCATTTCACATATCTGCCAGACTATATCCAGAAGTAATCTCGCACTGGACTGCAATATGCAGCAGTAATCCCACACGGCATTGACCTATGCAGCCATAATCCTACATGGGACTGACCTATCCCGCTGTAATCTCACACACGGGACTGGCCTCCCCAACAGTAACCCCAAACGGGATTGCCGTATGCAGCATTAACTCTTTCCCACATAGACTTGTGGGGAATTTTCTCTCTCTGACACATAACAGATTTGTAATGGCATAGGTCTTTAGCCCATGGACTGATTACAATTTTCACACGTTTCCAGCGATGTAAAATATCCCGTTTTATGTCCCATGTCATGTGGAAAAATATTTACCAATGGTCTCCCACAGGCCCATTCTACGTCATTTGTTCACGTTTTATATCAATATCAGCAACGTTTAATCTAAAAATAAGTAATCTTGCGAAAAAATGTTTTGTGTTTGCTTTCCATCTGTTGGAAATCACGAAAAAAGCGAAGAAATTGTCGCATTTTAGCTGCGTTTTGCAGCGTTCTGTTGTTGTTCTGCTGCAATTCCTGTATTATCGTATACCATTGTAAAGCTTATTTTCCGTACATTCGGGATTTCGCAGTTACATCATGAGATGGCAGGTATAGAACGAGCTATAACTGAAAAATCCCATGTACTTCCCTAAAGGAGAACGAAGGTTGGTAACAAGGTGAAGTAAAACAGCATCACTCATTGGCCCATGGTTGAGCGACCTTTTCAGAGGTCCCGCGTGATTGGAGCAGTCGGTTTTTTGCGCGTGGTCGCCATTGCCACGGGTCCACGAAACCGCCACGAAACATAGCGGGGCCAAAGAATGGCGGATAAATTTTAAAACGGGAGATCAACATGTCCCGGGAAATGTTTATAATAAACTCAGATGGGCAGATTTGACGAGTTAGTCATCAATGTTAGATACTTTGGTAGTTTATGCTCGCGTTACGTGAAATATTCAGGAATTTGGAAGCAGATTTTACTATTTTTCGAACGTTTGTCTTGGAGCACACGAAACAAATTTGTTGTCAAATTGCGCGTTTTCCATCGATTATTTCTGTTTCTCTCCTGATTTCATTTTACCCTAACCATAAAACATACCAGCAGTGCATATAGTCAGATTTATTAAAATTTTGGCTTTCTGAAAATGTATAGTTTTAATTAGGTTTTAGTCAAAGTAAACGCGAAAAATTGCAAGAATAATCCACCACATGGGAACTCAAGTCACTCGTCAAAACCCGTCTTCATGGGTTAGGCGAACACTCGTCAAAACACGCTTACATTGGGATCTACACAAGTCGTCAAAACCCGCTTATATGGGGGAAAGAGTTAATCCCACACTGGACTGCCTATCCAGCAGTAATCCCATACGAGACTCGCCTATCCAGCAGTAACCCCAGACGGGACTGGCCTATCCAGCAGTAATCCCACTTGGGACTGGACTATCCAGCAGTAATCCCACATGGGACTGGTGTATCCAGCAGTAATAAACCATGGGACTGGCCCATCCAGCAGTAATCCTACACAGGACTGGCCTATCCAGCAGTAATCTCACATGAGACTGACCTATCCAACAGTAATCTCTCACTGGACTGCCCTATGTAGCATTAGTCCCAGAGTACTGACCTATATCCATCCTACACGGGATTGACCTATCTGGCAGTAATCCAACATGGGACTGATGCTATTGGCTGTACCAGATAATCTATTCCAGACATTATTGTCTGTACCACATCATCTATTCCAGACGTTACTGTTTGCTCTAAATTTATGCTTTCAATACTGCTGCAGCTTCGGCGGATGACCCCACAAGGCGAGATGTTGGGATTCTCAGAACGCTTGATACCGTTCAAATGCTCGATGTTAAATTTGGTATACATCATTGATGCATCAAGAAACTTATGTAATGAATACCGGTATCTCTGATTGGACGGAAACCTTAGGGGTCATTTCTAATTGCAAAATGTTTGATAATCTGTATATTTGTGACTTGACTGCTTGGTGTTCCTGACATCTTGGTTCAAATTGAATACATTATGAATGTACCCCAGGGCCGAGGGGTTTTCAGATGCGCAGCTTCGTATTATATTCTTCATGGCCCATTTAATGATGGAAATATTAACTTAACTACTTCATTTGGTTTTATTTGAAATATTTTGTCTCCTGGTAGCTTTTGAAAAGTACTTCGAAGTTGCTCAAGCTCGGTCGATTTCAGAAATGAAATCCACATAGCTTATCTACCCTTGTTTGATTCTGGTTTGTGGCGTCACAGACCAACTGGCCGGTCATCAATACTTGTAACGTTCAGTCTCCGGCCGGCTGATCTGACATGACGTCACAATCAAGGAAAGATAAGAGATGATGTTTTGCAAATCTGAATTCAGCTGGGCTAGGGGTATCAACTTTTAAAAAGATTCTAGCAGACAAGATAATTCAAATTAATCAAAGTGGAGTAGATATACTGGTGTTTCTATCATTCTTCAACCTATATTAAATGTAAATTGGAGAATTTCAAAGCCTTTTGTATTTTTTCACCTTTGAGTGGTAATTGTCAAATTCTAATTGACCAGGAGTGCCTGTCGTCTTTAATTATCATGAAAATTGACATCTCTCCATTATAATATTCTTATATAATTCTGCCGAAGAAATAAATTATGGATAATACATGATCTTTGCAATGTAGTCTGATAGAATTCAAATACATAAATGAAAATATTTGGTTAGCTGATATAATATTTAGCAAAATGTTGTTTTCATATATGCTATCAGCCAGTCTTGGTTGTGAGTTAGACTGGACAAAACAATAACTCGTGGATTATTGTGGAACAGAAAGGTATTGTTCAGTTGATCTCTGTCTACAAGCCCTTTTCACATACATGTAAATGGCAAATAAACAATTTTATATCCTTAAATTTTAATTCAATCAGGTTAGGGATACTGCCAGATGCCAATTAATGAATGGGGAAACTGGAACTGGAAAATACTATGAATGTGTTCAGTAGTAGTAAAAAAGCAAGCAGCGGTAAAAGATCATCTTGATGCCTAGTGACCTCTCTGGGTCATGTGATTGGATATACATACAATGTATTCCTCTGCGGTGATGCAGTCAATTCTGCTGCAGTGATGTGGTCAACACAAACATTATATTGGTATATAATATGTAGGCCTAATATGTAGATTTATGAAGATCAGGGAAAACGCTTGCAACATTCCATGAATATTTTGGAAGTAGAATGGGAAGAAACCATTTCTGAATACCGGGAAATTATGATATAAATGATTTGACCACCACTGGATTTTATAAACTTACCATAAGAAGGCCCATAAACAGATATGGATAGGGTCTTGAGGTGTAACCTAAATGGCGAAAATTCCCAACTGTGAATCAACATAAATATCTCATGAAAAT
Organism: Hanleya hanleyi; assembly: GCA_036873755.1. Taxonomy (NCBI): domain Eukaryota; kingdom Metazoa; phylum Mollusca; class Polyplacophora; order Lepidopleurida; family Hanleyidae; genus Hanleya; species Hanleya hanleyi. Next base: position 26,700 of record JAVTVY010003961.1, on the reverse strand, counting down.
TTAAATGAATATTTGCAAGGTGAAATTTCCCGTTTTCTGAAATAAATTACACTTAAGGCCCATTCTCACGATGCGATTTGTAGTAACAACTCGGCAGGGGAATCCCCCGATTTGTAGCATGCAACTAATCGCATGAAATAGGGCCGGTTCTATTTCATACGACTTGTAGCATGCGACTAAAATCGTACGAGTGTTCTCACGATGCAACTAAGTTGTATGCTACAAGTTGTTACTACAAATAGCACCGTGAGAATGGGCCTTTAGGGTGCAGTCCATACTTGCCATGGTTTCACACAAAGTGGCTCCTCCATAATTTCATAATAAGGACAGTCGCCCATTCTTGACAGCACGGTAATTATTCTTCTCTTTCTACTAACTGATATATATGGGCCATTTTCATGAAAATGTACAAGTAACGGTAAAGACAAATCTAAAATTCAATTTGTGCAGTTTGGCTACCAAATGGAATTATTCAAGACCTTGTAGGCCACAAAGACTGTTTTCCTATCACCCAAGCTAGAGTCACTGTACTTAACTCCCGAAAATGGCTAGAAAAGTTTTTCCCATTCTAGCCCATGTTATTTTCAGGTGGTAATGGAAAAGACAAATTTGTAACGGTAAAAGACACTGAATTCAAGACCATTTTCTTTTAACTAACCAGTTAGTTTTATTTTCGTAATGAAAGTCAAGCAGCTTAAATCTGCCTTTTGCTAAACATTGTTTTTTTAGTTTCAAAAAAAATTATAATCAGAATGTCACTACAATTTTCTAAATAACTGTGTTAGTTAGCCAAGAATTTTATTTGTCTTTACCGTTATATTCCTGTCTTTACTGTTATGGCATTTATAACGGTAAAGACAAGTTTGAGTAATGGTAAAGACAGGTTTATGTCAGCAGGAGGCCGACTGAACTGGATTAGTGTGTCTTTCGTGGTGAATTTTTCTTGATATACACTTTCAGATTTCTTGTGCTTTGTTTGGTAACAGTCATAAATAACTTTAGTGATATGACTTAGTAACGGTGAAGACAGACAATATAAAGTGTGACACACACTTATTTTTTCAAATTTGTAGAAAACATGTGCTCTGTTGCCACATGCAAGGCTGGACAGAAAATGGCTGCCCACACCCTGTTACATTTAACAATGACAGTGGTGCCCTATTTATGACATTTCTTGTGCTAAATTTCTCCAAAAATCTTTCCTGGTAACGGTAAAGACAGTTGAATAAATCCAACCTTTTTGTAATATTTTTCACATATTTATATTCTCATATGTTTTACATAATGGTATCCAACAGAAAGATTCTTTTTATTAAATACTGTGTTGTTTAAAAATTATTAACTTTTAAACTGCATTTACAATGGTAACGGTTCATTTTCAGATTTGAAAATTTAATCTTTCAAAGCAGTTATCTTTGCCAAAATAGACACTTTACAATAGAGAAAAAAATATAAAATGTTTAATCATCTGGAATTTCCAGCAAATCTCTGGCTGTAAAATGTAAAATGAACAAAATGTAAAATAATAGTCTTTATCGTTATTTGTACATTTTCATGAAAATGGCCCATATAGTGTCACCCTGCTGGACGTAAACCATTTCTCCAATGAGGATATAAGTTTAACAATTGCTTGTTGATCGCACCTATGCGCCACTACAGAGTTCATCATGTCCAGAATCTGGCAGGCCAAAATCCGCGCTTTTTCGGGGAGCGAAAATTATGATTCCTTCATGGCAATAAAATTTAAAAGAAAAACGAGTAAGTTGACCCCCTGTTTTTGTCACCATTTTAAAATGTCCGTTGGATGGGAAACAGTTTGTGTCTCAAATCTTCACCTGTTATCACTTAAATGCCAATATCCTCCATTTGGAGATCTCCTGCAAACAAAATTATCTCCCTTGATCGCTGCGTCGATTGTCCGCCAGGTGGCGTGCTCTCCGCGCATGTCCATCACTCTTTTTCCTTTGCAGTCTTGGTGACAAGACCTGTTTTGAAAGAGCTCCTGTAAACAGTAACTTTTGGATTGTTATAGACGCACTCTAGGGTTATTTTTTTTCTCCCGTAGTTCATTATGAACCAACGTAGTCGCCCAGCTATAAAGATTTATAGGAACGAATCATGTCGTCAGTTTTAACCAGTTAAAGACTTGCATTTTCTTTGTTTTCAAAGGTGTGTTTACAGTCACCTATGGCGACGCAGTCAACTCTGGAGAGCGGCCATTGACCTGGCAAGATGTCCAGCTGAGAAGCAAGCTACTCAGGCCCTCTTCAACGACTTGGCTGTAAACGAAGTTCCTACCAGCAACTTATCGTTGAAAACGATACTGTTGCCAGTGGAATCTTCACAACAGTCCCGTGAAACAGTACAGATCACGGACACAAGATCACAGCTCCACGGCGAAGAGCAGTACCCTGGAGCTACATTTTAAGACGGTGAACAAGTTACAGACCCAAGACGGCCTAGTTCAAGTTCACCGGAGAAGATGAGTTACGGACTCTATACCGGAGCCGTTACAACCACGGATCTGGGCAGACCTCGGATTACAGTTCCCGTTCATCCAAGCCTCCGCAACTCAAGAAAGACAAGTCTGCCAGCCGGGACCTGGTGGAGAACCGGGACCCGGGACAGAGCCGTACCCTGGGCCTTCAAGGACCTCGACACCTCAGAGCGCCGGGACTCCAACTGCAGAGCACCTCGGACCCGACCATCGGAGAGAGAGGTTACTTCCAGAGGCGGTACTACGGCCCAGAGCGTACCGCGGAACGGAGAACGACACGGACCTATGAAGTTCGGACTTATCCAGCACGCCGAGAGTCTACGTCTCACCGGGAGTCCACACCTACAGGCCACGGACTTTAGATCAGCATACGGGACCATGGCTCTGAGAGATCACGGCCCAATGCAGAACTCCGAGACCCCGTCAAGCCAAGAGCCTACAGGGACTACCGGGATACCGAGAGAATAGGCAAAGTGCAGACCAGTCAAGCCCAAGCCACGGCGATACGGTTTACTTCTACTGCACCGGCTAGAGTGCTGACACGGACTCTACTAGACAGCCCCGTCACAGACACGGATCAAAGCGAGTCCTCGGATACCAACTCCCGTTCATCCAAGTTCCCAAAGAACCGCCGTACCCCGGAGACACAGAGGGACACGGCGAAGAAGGCAGTCCGAGAATCAAGATCACGGACTCCACCACTACAGCGGGACCCCGGCTCAAGCACAGCTCACCGGTTCCACGGCACGGAGTCACGGCCCTATACCGGACGCCGGGAGTCGGACAAGCCAAAGGCCTACAGGGACCGGGATTCCAAGGAATCACGGCCCTATCCAGAGAGCCGTACCACGGAACAGGAGACATCACGGCCCTATCCAGGGCGCCGTACCATGGAACTGGAGACCTCACGGACCTATCCAGACCGCCGTGACTCCGATACCGGAGCACCGCGGGAGGAAACTACAGCCCGGAGCCGTACCACGGACCCAGAGCCGTATCACGGAGCGGGATACCACACGGACCTATCCAGCGCGCCGAGAGTCTACATCTGAGAAGTCACGGACTCGAGCAGAACGGACTTATACAGATCACCGAGACTCCACATCCAAGGAGTCACGGACTTACGAGGAACGGACTCAGCCAGAACGCCGTGAGCCGGCCTCTACTCCAGCTTGGACCCGTACAACGGAGCCACACCTCGGTACTACGGCAAGCAGATCTCGTAAACGAAGTCGCACACCGTTACAACGCCGAGATTCCTATCCTGTACGTCATCATCGGGAGAGGGACCGTCCTAGACGTCGGACCCCTTCACCTAGTCCAGCCTACCGGAGTCGGTACCATAGGGACCATACCCCGGAGCGACCTTACAACAGACGAGGGAAAAGCCGTTCACCGGTTTCTCGTCAACAAGCATTGATGGCGAGGAGCGGACGTCTACCCACCATCACCGTAGCCCGGAGCATCGGGATAAAACGGAAGTCCAGAGATGAACAGGGATTCGTAGATCACCATTCTGGACCTGCCCCCAAGGAACAGACTTCTGCTCCAGGGGTACCTTCCAAGGCAAGCCTGGACAAGAAGCAGTCATCTCCAGGCTTCACAGCCCCTTACCAGGGTAGAGTTCCTTCATCGGAGACCCGTGAGATGACACGACCCATTCTTCTAGCAACGGTGGGAGGCCCGTTGACCGAGTGATTTAGATCCCCGACATACAGTGCTGGCAATTAGGTGCCTGACTCTGGGGTCGCTGGTTCGAATCCTGCATGGGACTCGACCAGACTCAGACTCGGACTATGAGGGTCACGCACGACGTTCCACTTCCTCGGCATCCTCATCTCATACAGATTCACCTCCTACGTCAGGCGGAGGTAGAAGAATAAGACATGCTACCCTTCAAAGTCAGGATAGCGGCGGTACACACGTTGACTCCAGAGATGCCCAGACCGGTGGTCGGCGATGACAAGCAGCCTGATGACCTCGCCGGGAACGGAGAAAACTTACTACGACACCTCTTTACGGTTTTAACAAACCTTCTGAGGAGGAAGCTGCGCCAACCTGCGCACCATCTCCAGCATCAGTCAACCTATACGACGCACTGGATCGACAATTGGAGACTTCGTCATCTCTCCAGGAGCCCGGTCCTTACAAGGCTTACACTCTTCACGGAGACAATCCACCGTTCAGGGCCCGAAGTCTGAACCGGACCTTGACAGACTGTTGAACTTCACGAGGACACCAGCGGGGGTACTTCAACAGAGGCAAGCCTGTGCTGTGGAAGATATGATGCTGACACAACACAGAATTACATCATACTCTGATTGGTTCCTGACGGCTATTTCCAAGGTGATTCAGGATCCAGACGTGAAGCATAAGCGGGATCATTAACCTTTTCACGGGCCAAGATGGAATTCTTCGGCGCCTTATCGACTCTAACAGAGGAGGTCGCCACGGAGGGTCTCTCCGGTCAGAACTCGGACAACCCAAGCTAGATGCTCAGAGTGGTGTTTGCCCTTACAAGGAAGGACAGTTCCAAGGTAAAGAGGGAATCTTCCGACCGGGACAGAGGTCAACCTCGTCAGTCAGAATTGATGGTTCTCAAGCTTCACCTTCAAACCACTAGTCATCCTTTCATCCTTCCCAAGCTTCGAGTCTTCACTCACCTGATTGTAGAACGGTCGACCCTGATGATATAGAAGATCAGCGTCGAAGAAGTCAGTCCTTACGTGAGGTCTACTCCAAGTCCCGACACTTCATCTGACGATCATCCTCAGTCTTCTAAGACCCGGATCCTACTCCTCATCGGATAATCTAGGACTCCGCCTACACCCGACATCATGATCAGGGGAATCTATTTCGGGAGAAACGGCTAGTCGGTTTTGACTTAACCCGTTTTTCTTTGGGGTGAGACATCCAGTCTACAGTGGGCAAGCCTAGTTTCACATTGAGGTCCCTTCCAAGGCCAAGTCAACACGGACCCGGACACTGGAATAGGACACGAGGATAAAGTCATCTCTAATCCGGAATGCGAATTAGGACTCCAGAACAGAACCTGGGACTCCAACATTCAGCGGGATGACAGTAGAGACCGGACCAGACGACGGAGCCGGACACTTACTGAGCATATTCGACTCTACAGGAGTTGGACTCCGACTCCCGATTGTCGACACTTTTCGGCGTTTCCAGAGGCCTTTTTCAAGTTTCGCCTCGATGATCATGGCGGTCCAGGGATATTTCCAGGGACCCCACGGATTATGTAGTACGGCTACATTCAAGCGGCAAGCAGGTTTCCGGCATATGGAACCTGTACCGAGAACCAGACCATCAACACCATGACCCGGAGGTCCGTTGGATGGAACTACAGTCTACTACTCACCCGGGACCTAGCACAGTTTTGGCTAGCTCCAGGTACTCCTCATTACAGTTTCTCAACTACAACTGCTCCTGAGGGCAAGAACAAGCAATCTAAGGATGCTCGTCCCGGAACATCTTCACCCCCCTTCCAGAGTGGCGATGCCGGATCCAGTTTCAACCGAGCACATAGAAGTTCACATTCACCGATGCGGAATTCATAACTTAGAGGGGTCCATTAGTCCGGCAACAGATAGCCGACACATCACATGGATACCACGATAGACAAGCAACGCATCATCTTCCTTAGGGATATCTACGCTAAGAAGGCGGTTCCCCTTGCAGGTTGCGGTTGTACAACACATCAGCATTGATTACGAACGTTCAGTACGGTCGTCAGTTGCGTCAAGTTTGGGGGGGAGCAAGATTCCAGTCACTGTCTTCTAGAAACATCGACGCTGGTCCTAGCAGCACGGTATCAGCAATACCATGTCACAACACCAGGTGTTTCACATCACTCCAGGGTTCCCACCGACAGCTTCCTCCAAGTCCTACAAGGTACTACAACCGGAAGATCACTTTTCCACGGAGGCACCGGGACCCGCAACGGCCGAACCCCCACGTCTGCTATGGTCCAGATTTTCCTTGCAGACCAGGGTTTTTCTCCAGGACCAATTGTACAGACAATGACAGCAGCAAGCTACTATTTACTGTACAGTCGCATCAAGCCCGGAGAATGTACCATAGTAGAGGACCTGTGGCCAACACTGTTTCTGTTCCAGCAACAGCTGGTTTTTCCTTCTGCATCTGTATCAGGGCAGGGAATCTCAGTCAAGCAGTACACAGGGGTATCACTCAGCATCATCCAGGGTTGTCAAGTTCACCCACGGAACCGACTACATTCCAGCATTTCAGCTTTCCATGGTCTTCACCTTACAGTCTCGCCGAACACATCAATTACCACCCAAGGAGACCTGGATGTGGTACTAGGGCATTCTTACGCCTGCCATTCGAACCAGTTCTACCAACTGCAGTCAAGATCCTGTCCTGCAAGACAGCTCCATGACAGTCTTCACTACGCAATCAGAGCATTGCGCAGTAGAACCTAGTTCCTTGACAGGGATGACAGACTGGTCAACCAGATCCTTTCATCCCATCCCGGATTTCGTCATTTAGAACGATTCCACACGTCAGGGACCAGACGTCCAAAGACTGTACCAGATTCCAGCGCTAACAGATTTCGTGTACCTGCTGGAGGAGAAGAGGTTTTTATATCCAGTCAGAGGCCTGGAGCACTCTTTATAGAACCGACAAGGGGTTCCAGCTGTCTTCCTCTCTCATCACTTCGAACAGACCCATCAGCGGACATCACTAGTCCATGATCACCGTCTGGGTTGAAGAAGACTGCCGACTGGTTTAACCAACTCGCCATCAACGCTCCTTCTCCTTTATGGAGACATCGTCTCACAAGATTAGAGCCAGTGTGACGTCCGGGCCACTTTGGGGAAAACTTATCGTGGAACGATACTGTTGACACCTGCGCTTGGACGATCAATTCAACTCCTGCTGATTGCTATCTTCAGACATGTCTGTACAGACAGATAGGATGACTACACTGGACCTATAGCTACAGCCCAGGGTATAGTCTACCACTCCTATCAAAAAAGGGGGGGGGCACCGATCAAGCAAGCAAGATCCCGACAATTCCACAAGCATAGAGGACAGACCATGCCGGAGACGAAGGGACTTCAAGGCATCACGATGGCATCTGATTATCTAGCCAAGTATGCGAGCAAAGGGTAGGAACAGAGTCCACCTCTCGCCGCATTACTTGTAATACCTCGAATTCCCTACGCCTCTATACGACACGGGAATTATCAGGATATTACTGGGCATATTAGATTTACAAAATCAGAACAAGGCGTGCTCCGCTTAATCCAAAAGCAAGTCACAAGGCCGGCTACCCAACCTCCTCTGTTGGGAGTCTGGCATTTAAGTGATAACAGGTGAAGATTTGAGACACAAACATTAAACATTTATAAATAATGTTAGTGTTTGTTATCAAATCAAACCTGGTATCAACGTTGATTTGCCCAACCCATCCTCCCCTCTTTGCTCGGCCTTGACTCAAAACAGGTCTTGCTCAACATGGGAAAAAGAGTGATGGACATGCGCGGAGAGCACGCCACCTGGCGGACAATCGACGCAGCGATCAAGGGAGATAATTTTGTTTGCAGGAGATCTCCAAATGGAGGATATTGGCATTTAAGTGATAACAGGTTTGATTTGATAACAAACACTAACATTATTTATAAATGTTTAATATTTAACATGCATAAACAAGAAAAACATTTTATACGTTTTCTCTGGGTTGTGGGTCGAATTTGTCACATTTTCATACATTTCATGGAGTTTTTTTTACCCCTCAGCCTATTAGGCTGTGGGGTCTTGTCGTCTGCAAGTACGTCTAGTCGGTCGTCCGGTCGTCAGTCGTCAACAATTCTTGTCACCGGTCTAGAAGCCAAACCGTTTCTTTTAGAGACTTCAAATTTGGTATACAGGATTGTTGGGTGGTCAGCCACAAGCCCATCGAATTTGGAAAATTTGTGATGAATTTTGCTGTTTCCATGGCAATGTCATGGAAAATTCGTCAACAATTTGTGTGACCGGTCTAGAAGCCAAACCGTTGCTTCTAGAGACTTCAAAATGGGTATGCAGGATTGTCGTGTGGTCAACCACAAGCCTATTGAATCTGGACCCGATTGGTTGGAAACTTTGGCGGCCATCTTTAATTTATGCGAAACCGTCACAGCTTTCTCGTTACCAAGATATCTTTATAACGACTTACAGTACACCAATAAAATGACCATCTTCGCATCGTGCGCAAACCCTTTACGTATCGTGCGCGAACGATCTCCGCATCGTGCGCAAACGATCTCCGCATCGTGCGCAAACGATCTCCGCATCGTGCGCAAACGGTCCTCGCATCGTGCGCGAACATGAAAAGCTTGTTCCTGCAGCGAAGCTGGCAGTCCAGCTCCCGATCGCATCATGCGGACATCGTGCGCTAAATAACCAAGTCCGTTTTCCGGCAAGAGAGAAAAGCATACAATCGAAAGTGTCAACAATGCAATAAATACATTTTATATGTACAGTTACATGGACGGAATAAAGCCAAGAAATCTAGAACTTCAAAAGAGAGATCGTTCTACCGTACCAGTTTGACGAAGTTCAGAGTTAGGATGGGCAAAGCATGTCGGTGATTGACGATGAGTCGGCTTGACCGAATTATAGTGACACTCGAAAATATGAGAACAAAATATCTTCCTCTCTTTCCGTTTAATGAATGAATGCTGCACATTATTGATACACATAAAGGGACAGAGAAAATAATTCCAGCTATACTTCAGAACGGGGAAATATGATGTGAGAAATGCTAAACTGGGAAATCCAGTGGTGACCTAGTTGTTGGCTGGTATGAAAGGGAGCAGTCATTTACTACCTTGGTTCACGTGCACAAGTTTCCTGCTAACCGGGCTGTAACAGACTAAAAACGATTTCAGGACAGGCATTTGGTTGATACTTTGCAATACCGTACGAGAAGAATATCACTGATATTCCACTGGACATTTTTTTGGCATTCTGATGTTCTCATATAGTCAATATAGAAAAAAAAAAAAACATATATGTGTAGGGATTCAATGTTTATGAAAACCTAATTTTTGCTTAAATATTGTCAATGGGCATTTACCACAATTACTAATTACACAGATATCTTACAGACATTTATTATTATAAGAAAAAAATTCTAAACATTTTAAAATGTTCAGAATATTTTGCTAACTGCCAATATTTGAAAAGAAGGTTGATTCTTGATTGGATAAATTTGTAACATTTTGAAACCTATCCCTTCAATCAAATGTAGATTTTCAATTTGAGAATCATGCCATATACCGGCACGATACTGAAAAATATCATTGCGAAGTCTTACCAATATTATCCAGTTTCTAGATGATACTTCGTATACCTATAAGGGTTCATTAGTCAGTGGAGATAGACCTGCTTGTGTCTAGACCTAGTGTTCCCAGTCTTTTTTGGAGTGGGTGAGTAGTAGGGTTTAATGTTGTTTTCAACCTTGATTCAGTCATATCACGTCGGTGCCTCCTTGTGCCAGAACGCTAGAGTGCTCACAGTTCCTATTACCCTGGACATTGATCAGCCCAGCCAGTACAGCACCCGGTCACCCATCCAAATATTGACTGAGCTTAATGGCTATGAGAGAGAGAGAGAATTAAGGCTTAACGTCACATTCAGCAATATTTCAGCTATATAGCGACGATCAAACAAAATTCTAAGTAATCAATTCAAAAACTCAGTAAACTAATGCTTAATGGCTATGGTGAGTTTTTAGAGCTCGATATGTTGGGCAAACCACATATCTTCATGGTGATCTGATCCTAAGAGGTGATAAACACAAATGTGATATTCTTCTGAGTGCACACGACTGTTTTACTCTCAAAAACAATTAGAGTGAAAATTCAATATATTGGAATCCGCGAAAAATCTTTGGTTTAAACGATGCTTTATTGCATTTTTTTTGCAAGTGGGAGCGCATTAAGACGAGCTTATAACTGCGCCTCGCACATTGAACTACATTAAACAATACAATACACTTCGGGACTAAACATGAACGAACAATTATGATGCACGGCGAGAAGAGAAAACATAGATATAAGGGGAATATATAATCATAACAAAATCTTTCCGATTGCATGTATTCCATCTAATAGACTGGAAATTTCAATCTCAGATTGATTTGTTTATCTTCAATTCAGATTGAATTTCAATCTAATTTTTTCAGAGTGTTAGTATATTTCTGTGTAGAATACACTAAATAATATTGCGAGACATCTTTACTATGGAGCTGAGCTGCTGTCAAATTTGAGCAAATGGGGCTACCGATGTTTATATGAGAAAAAAAATAATGGGTGTTTTGGTGTTGCAGGAATTACTATCGGGATATGAAATTTCAACTTTCCCCCAGGTGGATCGACACAAAAAAAAAGCTAAAAAAAACCCCAAAACAATTACCTGATCTTCTCACCTTTCACCTGTAGCTCCTGGAAATGGCACGGAGATATTCTTGAGTTAATATATATATGTCAGTGGTTTTAAAATCTGCAAGGCCACTCTCTCTGTGAAATTCAGTTGTTGAAGAAATGTATATACACATGAACATCTTTCAGAATCGGCACAAAAAAAAGATAATAAAAAAACAATCACATGATCTTTTCACCTTTTACCTGTAGCTCCTGGAAATGGCGCGAAGATATTCTTGAATTAATATATATATGTCAGTGGTTTTAAAATCTGCAAGGTCACTCTCTCTCAAATTCAGTTGTTGAAGAAATGTATATATACATGAACATCTTTCAGAATCGGCACAAAAAAAAGCTGAAAAAAAAAAACAAACAAAAAAAACAATCACATGATCTTTTCACCTTTTACCTGTAGCTCCTGGAAATGGCACGGAGATATTCTTGAATTAATATATATGTCAGTGGTTTCAAAATCTGCAAGGTCACTTTCTCTGTGAAAAATATAGCAGGTATCTTCCCCCAAAAATTTGAAGTTGATTGATATAAGTGCTCAAAAGTTAACAGAGGGAAAAGAAAAGTAGGCAAGAAGAAGACAGAAGAAACTGACAGACACGCTGGATTTACCTCTAATGAAAATCAAAATTTAAAATATTTGTATTCTGTGTGAAGTGGCTCTGTAATTATGCACATTCCACAAGGAAATCTTGCAATTGTAGGGGCCGTGGCAAAAGTTACTATTACGGCCGTACGGATAATCAGTAAACACACAGACTCCTATTCGTCGACAGTATAAATCTAGAACATTGTTTGTGTCTCACACACACGTAAATATTCGGAAATATTCAGTCCTAGTATTTCATCTAATTTCTGCAATAAATTGAGTAATCTGTTTTAAATCTTCCGATATTTATCCCGACAGGGAAGCCGCTTCTATATTTCATTAATGACACTCGGTTGTAAATTTCCCACATTCTTTAGAAATTGGAAACAAATAACTTCTCCCGCAATCACGTGCTGGTCTGTGACCCATTAATTTGTTTACAGTGGGCGGAGTTCCGGGGATCCCGTGTTTTCATTGGCTGTGTTTTTGTAGTAAACAAGCAATGGCGCGAAAGACTTCGGCATTAGATTCTGGTTGTCTAACATTGCATTCGGTGCTATCATATGGACTACGAGTATCATTTTTTCAAGTTAGGTTCATCTACGAATAATACTCTCAATCAGCACATTCGGTTCATGCTACAATAAAACCTATCGCCATCGGGGCACGTTTTCGCACCTCTTTATTGCGACTGGTTTGAAAGTTTCTCCAGGACCGAAGCCGGGCGAAGGAGGTCGTAAAATCATAAAATAATTCAGATTCAGACACATATCTCGTGTTTGACTGAAAGATTATTGAGAAATATTATAAAGAACACACAGTTTGCAGATGGAATTACGAATTAACGACAATGATAAATTGTACGCATTCCTTGCGCATCGTGCGAAGTGGCAGTCTATAAATGCCCGCATGATCTCCGAGGGAACTCCGCACGTTATTCGCATCGTGCGGATATCGTTTGCGCATCGTGCGCAGATCGTTTGCGCATCGTGCGGAGATCGTTTGCGCATCGTGCGGAGATCGTTTCCGCATCGTCTGCACATCGTCTGCGCATCTATAGTGCTCATTTTATTGGCGTACTGTACCCTTGGCACACCAAACTTGCCATGCATATCCATATGCTCGTGACCCAGAACCCTATTGAATCTGGACCCGATTGGCTGGAAACTTTGGCGGCCATCTTTAATTTATGCGAAACCATGAATCTCGGAAACCATTTCGCTGTTCAGTGTGAAACTTGGTATAGATTATCGATACATCAAGAAACTTTAAAGGAACGACCAAACCAGTTTCCCTGATTGGGCGGAAATCTTGGCGGCCATCTTTAATTTATGCAAAATTTTTAATGATACCATTTAAGTGTTCTATATGAAACTTGGTATAAAACATCGATGTATTAAGAGACTCGCAATGCATAACCACATCAGTTTCTCTGAATGACGGGAAGGATAGGCAGCCATCTTTAATTTATGCAAAATCATTAATGATCTCTATCTCTGTGGGATATTGGATGGTACATGTATGCATATATTTTCAATAAAATTTTTATTGAAATAGATTTTTTTCCTAAATGTTTTTCTCTTTCATTTTGACTCAAATAAAGTCATTACCTTTGATGTCAAGCCGAGTTACTACAGTTTTAATTTTCTACCATACGCTGACCTCTATGACATAGAAAAAGAGGTCATAATTTTCATAATTTATTGAATACACATGCAGACATCTACCATCCAGTATCAAACATGCCAAGCAACTGCATGTGACGTTTCGTGCCGTGCCCACTTAACAGGACAAATCTGCTTTATTACTGTCACAGGCAAAGACGTTTTTCCCATGTAAATATCACATATCCTTTATGGACACCTGATACTCATTATCAACTCCAAAGGATATGTGATGTTAATATGTGATGGTAGACCTAATAAAGCTGATATTTTTCAAACAAAAACCCCCTAAATTCAAGTTAGATCTCGATGCTGAGAAACCAGCTGGTTGTATACAAACGGAAATCTGATCTTGATCAAAATGTGTATGCAACTGACCATTGCAACTGCAAGTACATGTACCATGCAGTGTCTCATGTTGATATGGAGAAGCGACTTCTTCAGTTTGCACATCCACATTATCGTTTACATCACTGTTGCTGCTAGACTCCATGGATGTTTCTGTACCAGTACTCTAAACTGAAAGAGTAATCGAACATTGGTCGATTCATCCGACATATTTTCTCTCAACTTCGACAGTTTCCTGACGTTCCCCTAAAGCGCAACTGACGTTACGAACAGCGCCAAATGTTGGAAAATCAGGGGAAGATAAGCGATGGCTTTTTTCATTTTGATTTCGAACAGCAGATTTATATTCGCAAATTTAGAGCAAACTACGCTCCTCAAATTCAAAATAACTCGTCAGATGATTCGCAACTTACGAAGAAGATACATGTTGTATTGCAAATCGAAAAACCTTTGCAGTTAACCTTGAAACTGTATATGAACATTAAAAACACAGAAAAATGAACTCTAAGAAGAAAGCTTCAGAACTCTTTCTTGTGGTGTAAGAGCTCTTGTACTGTCTGAACCAGATGCAGAGCAGGTCAATTTCTTCAGCATTTCTATATGTATCTAGTTGATCTTTCTGGTCAAATATTTGACCCCTAGGTTCAAACACAGGGTGTTTAGTTACAAATGGCTTCAGACTATTTTGACAGTCATAACTGTGAACCAATCACTGATGTGCTATCTATGCAAATGAGAATATGGAATTGGTACCCAAACAGAGACAGCCACTCACCATGTATGCACGGTCCAGATAGAAAATTTGCATTTAACAGAAAATGTAGATAAAACACAAATATCCAGTCTCGGACAGAGCTGAAAAGCAATAGGTGTCTTCCCCTAGACAGAAGCAATAGGAACAACAAATTAAAGTTGATTGACGAAGGCATTCAGAAGCTGTCCGACGAAAAAGATTGAACAAAAGGGAACTTTGCATTTTAGGAGATTTGCATATAATAACAAACGTAGATAAAACACAAGTATCCAGTCACAGACAGAGGTTAAAAACAATAGGTGTCTTCCCCTAGACAGGAGCAATATAAACCACAAATGAGAAGAACTTTGATTGACGACTTGACGGAAAAGATTGAACAAATGGGAAATTTGGATACTACAAGATTTGTCGATAAAAACTCAGTTCCCAGTTTCGCACATCCGCTGAAAAATAATAGGTGCGTTATCCTAGACAGGATGTCCACCATGTCCACCATAAATTTGAAGTTGATTGACAAAGTCATTTAAAAGTTATCCGATGGAAACAAAAAGTGAGCGAAAGCGGAAGAAGAAAGAAGAAAATGACCAACACATAAGATTAGGAGAGCCCACTTTTAGCCTGACTCAATTTTGAATCAGTTTGCATACCTCGAGCTTTCTCCCCCCCCCCCCCAAAAAATGATAAGGGTTGGCCTATATGTCAATCACTGTGTCTATGTCAATAACCTGTTATCACACTTGTGCATTTGCATAATCTTCCCTTGCCACTGATAAAGCTACACTTTCATGCATGCTATAATCCCAGCACACAGCTCACGTGAAAACATTTTATGTGAAGTTTATTTTATATGGTATCATACATGTACATAAATCACACAAACCATATCTTACTCGACTAAAAAATCGGGATGAGATTCATGTTGTTTTCATCGTCATAAAATGGTGTCTTGGTCATTATTGCGTAGGAATTTGCTGAAATTTTTTTTAGACTCGCACAATTTATTTAGACTCAGTCGGGTAACCAGAAACAGACATATATTTCTTTTTGGCCTGACCCTGCCCTTTTTCCTCCTCGTCTGACCCTATCTGAACCTGCTCTTTCCTACACCTCTGATGCTGCCCTTTCCTTCTCCTCCTTTGGCCCTAACCTTCTCTCCTCCTCATCTGACCGGGTCTGTTCCTCGACCTCCTCTGACCCGCCCCTTCCTCCTTTAAATCTCCCTCCTATCTAAACCTCTTCCCTGCTCCTGTGGCTTAAAGTACTCACTTTCCCACTACTTCTGACATATTATACATTGTCCTGCAGGATTTCATTTATTTGTTTCCGAGTCTTTTTGGAAGTTGACTGGAAATATATTATATGTTAAACATGAGTATAAACTTCCAATGAGGGGGCATTGGAGTGTTATGTACAGAAGGGGAGGGATGGCTAAAACAATTAAACTTTGGATTTGTAGTTGTAGGGGAAGGTTGGGGGAGGGGGGTGGTAAAAAATCTAAATATTTTGCATATGTAATAATTTATTGCGCTCCTAGACTCATGTGTGTGGGTTTTTTCAGCATTTCATCATCAGTATTTTTGAAAGAACCTATTTATATAGCATAAAAAAAGCCGAACTGGTCTTATGATACTAGCGTAACAGTTTCATCATTTTTTTTGTCTTTCAGATAGTAGTACCAGGCAATGTGATTAAATCAGAACATGAAAGTCCTCATGCTCCTTCAACAGTGCTGACCAATCCTCTCTGCTCAGGAAAGAATCATGGGAGACAGTTGAGATATCTATAGACTATAGTGCATATAAAACACTTGTGCGTATTGATAAACTTGGACATTTTTATCTCCACAACAAATATTACTATCATTATCACTGGTTATTGTACATTAATTAATATACAGGGTGTTCCAGAAGTCTTGGTCACATTTCAAATCCTCGTATCTGCTGAGCCATGAATGGTAGTAAGATGAAACTCGTACCATTTGAAAATGAAAGTCATTAAGTTTTGTGTAATGCTAATGATGTTGCCATATGCATTTGTATATCCTCAATAGTTTTCAATATATTCAATGTCAAAATGTGACCAAGACTTCTGGAACACCCTGTATATGCTCTCCAGTTCATCATGATCATGGCTGCCAAGGACGGATCATTCCAATCATCTTGGAAATATTGTACTTGGTTCTCTTCCTAGTATCTATTGTGGCCGATAAGGGACATCGCTGCATTGTTTCAGGTATGTGGTTTGGTAACACGACGGCAGGATGCGAAGCGCGAAGTCAAACACAAAGGCAGGATGCGAAGTGCGAAGGCAGGATGCGAAGCGCGAAGTCAAACACGAAGGCAGGATGCGAAGTGCGAAGTCAAACACGAAGGCAGCATGCGAAGCGCAAAGTCCAACAGGAAGGCAGGATGCGAAGTGCGAAGACGAAGGCAGGATGCGAAGTGCGAAGTCAAACACGAAGGCAGGATGCGAAGCACGAAGTCAAACACGAAGGCAGGATGCGAAGCGTGAAGTCAAACACGAAGGCAGGATGCGAAGCGCGAAGTCAAACACGAAGGCAGGATGCGAAGTGCGAAGTCAAACACGAAGGCAGGATGCGAAGTGCGAAGTCAAACACGAAGGCAGGATGCAAAGCGCGAAGTCAAACACGAAGGCACGATGCGAAGTGCGAAGTCAAACACGAAGGCAGAATGCGAAGCGCGAAGTCAAACACAAAGGCAGGATGCGAAGTGTGAAGTCAAACACGAAGGCAGGATGCGAAGCGCGAAGTCGTGTTTGGACTTCGCGCTTCGCATCCTGCCTTCGCACTTCGCATCCTGCCTTCGTGTTTGGACTTCGCGCTTCGCATCCTGCCTTTGCACTTCGCATCCTGCCTTCGTGTTACCAAACCACATACCTGAAACAATGCAGCGATGTCCCTTATCGGCCACCATAAGTATCAGTTGTACTTGGTTTTCTTTCTATTATCAATTGATCTATCTACCATGTTGTGTATTACTGTGATGGAACGTACTCTTTTAACGATTGATTGTTTAGCACATCCATTCAAATGAATTGAATTATGTATGATTTTGCAAATATCAGTATGTAAATTCAATGGACAGTGAATACAATAAAGTGGAATAAAATAAAACAGTTGATATGGACTGCTTGAATCTTTTAGACTCGTACAGTAAAGTGTGATGAGACTAGTACACTACCCATTTTGCACTAGCCAATCAGATCATTGCCGTTTAAAACTGTCCAAGGGGAAAGGTGTAGGATTTGTGTGTACACATCTTGCACATGTGCACAATAATGTTACATCAGGTCATCAGGAAGTGGCCTCGATTCATTCTTACATCATCATGTCACCCGAAGATGGAAGGTCATCCCACACATCCCTAGCTTTAGTTCTGAGTGAGTGATGATGTTACTGTGATAGGTCAAAGATCAACAACACAATGTCTCCTGTCATTTTATTTTGTTATCCATTTGTAAACGAAGGGATGAAATCCATCTGAACCATGCTGCTATTCTTAACGATTGGTTGAATTTTCTTCCATTTTCCTTAAAACAGACCATGAATATGACAGATTCCATTTAAACTTTGAATTGACCAATCAAATGTTCTAAAATTGGAACATATCCCATGATGCAAAGTTGTTTCTATGAAACTCCATTTGGAAAACACTCATGGGAAACACGCTATGATATAGCATTGAATTATTTCATCACTGTGTCAGTACTGTTTTATTACTGTAATATTTTACAGTACTGATACAGTACTGAAATATTACAGTACTGATAAAGTGCTGAAAGATTTCAGTACTGTTTCAGTACTATTTCAGTACTGGAATATTTCAGTACTGTTTCAGTACTGAAATTTTACAGTACTGAAATATCACAGTACTGATAAAATGCTGAAAAATTACAGTACTGAAACAGTACTGAAACAGTACTGTAATATTTCAGTACTGTTACAGTACTGTACAATTTCAGTACTGACTCAGTACTGTAATATTTCAGTACTGTTTCAGTACTGAAACAGTACTGTTATATATCAGTACTGTTTCAGTGCAGTTATATTTCAGTACTGTTTCAGTACTTTGGTAGAAATGTACTGAAACAGTACTGACGCTATTTTTGCTGTGTATTACAATTTACATTGGCGGCAATGTTAAAAACTCATTAATTAAGTCTCGACTCCATATTTCGCCCAGAAGTACTTTAATTCAAGTGCTACAACCGGACAGACTTCTTGACGGGGGTCGCATCGAAAGTTTGAGTTATGCGCGCTCGTACAAATGACGTCATAATTTTGGCTTTTTTCTCTGCTTTCAGAAAGCGGTGCACAGGCACCCAAATAGTCCCTCAAAGCAACACCTTATTAGGCCTTGAGTTAAAATCAAACGCACAGCGAAACGAAACACATATCATACTCCAATCACCTACCACTGGCCTTCAATTATTCGCCGCAACAGAGACTGGAAAAAATACTGAAAACAATTCACGTCTCTGGCAGAGGTTGCCTAACGGGGTTAACGGATCTGGACTATTTTAATAGTGGTCTTGTCACAATAACACGAAGAAGCGACATGATTTTGAAAAGACAGTTTGTAAGGGCTCGAAAATGACGATTATATCGCTCAAAGCAGTTTGATTCCAGGTATAGTGCGACTTTGCCATATAACTCGCTTTGAGTATATCCTTTTGCGCACTGATTGGTATCTCGTACAGCGCATTTATGGCGCCATCTCGCCGTGAGAATATGTGAAATATTCGGATGCTCGACCCCTTATATACGCATCCTTGTTTGACCCATGGAAGAAGACGGGGAAGAGTCTCTTATTAACAAATAATAGGTCGAATTTTGTGTTGAAATGTCGGAATGGACAGGAATATGACCAGCCACTCGATTATCATTGCGTCTCGCCATGAAGCCGTCATAATCGGCCTATTAGCCAAATTTGCCATATTCTCGCACAACCTGGTCGATTTGCCTATAAATCCCCAGTTGTAACTTTCCTTAACTTTTCCCATCAACAAAACAACTATGCTGAAGTTAATCATTCGAAAATTGTATAATCTCAGCCTTCTACGGAGCTAGGCCTAGTTATAGAATTCGCCTCTTGTGTTTATAAGTATACTGACCGGCGAAATTGAGATTTTACGGCATAACAAATAAGTAGATTAGGCCGGCTATACGAGAACATGGCCGTAAAATCTGAGTGTTAACTGGACAGCGAGTGAGAACCCTCTCCATGTAGACTGGATTTAAAAATAAAGTTTTCTTCACTCTTATCGCACAGGGAAAGTCCATAATAGTTCATAGCAAATTCCCTCTCTAGCCCCTGGGAAAGGAAAACCCAAAATTGCCCATGACTGCAGGGCTGAAATTAAAACTGCAATTTGTTTTGATCAAGATATTCATGATGTATGCCTAAATTGTTATGAAAAGTTGCTTGATATGGAAAGAATTGTTTCAACTCGTCTAGATACGCGATTATAAATAAATGCTGCTATATAATATCAAACTATTTTTTTCTCTTGTGAATGTATTATTGCTGATATTAGGCGGGAATATATTCTGATTGGTAATTAGATATATAAATTGCTATGACAAGATGAGTGTAGTGTATGTACATTTGCTTAATGTGCGTTCGTTTTTCAGTTCCTCTTTCGACAAAAATGGAGTGGCTCTGAAAAGTGCCGTTTTAGATCCTGTCTTCGACATGTCATGGTCGGTTATGAGAAAGGCTACTCGCCAGTTTCCATCTCAATGGACGTGTTGTCCTCAGCCCCGGGACCAAACAGTGTGCGGCGAAGATCTGTGACTTGGTCAGCTTTGTTGCAGGCAAATTCATAGAATGTGTTCCTCAGACTTTCTCCTGCCGCCATCTTCAGACGGAGATTGTAACGGAACGACTTCTGACCTTCTCTATTCGCCCGGTCGTACCTTAGTCGAAGTTCTTCTAGTCTCTTGTTTAGAAAAACAACCTGCTCACAAGCTTGCTGGAAGTAAGATTCTGCTTTCTCCAGATCGGAATAAAGGTTAATGTACTTGCAATCCATTGATTATAGTTGGGATATTTCTTATATTTGATCAGTTCAATGTGACATCAGATTCAATGTGAAATGAGGTTTGGTAGTTCTGACTGTATTTATACTAACCAAACACGAATTCATTATAAGTAATCGACGACACATGTGCGAGTGCTGACAGATCAGTGCTATTTTTACTAGGACCACTAAAATACCCGTCGGCTAAGAACGGGGGAAAAGAAAACAACGCAGAGTTTTCTTCAACTGCTCCCTACACCCCCTGCGTTTTCTCCAGTCAGTAATTTGATTGTCAGTGCACTATACACCAGACTGGACAATCGCAGAGATTAGACTGTAAAGCCATGCGACATGTGACACGGGCTGCTCTGGTTAAAAATAAGCTAATACACACTGGATTTAGCCACACTTTCGGAGGAATGGCCCCTCTCTAAAATAATAATAAGATGAATCGATCGTTTTTTTACGCCATAAGAATTCTTCCTCACATTACCATGTCGATTGGTATACCCCCTTCTCTAAACGGGCAAATGTAAATGTCCTGTAGGGTTGACGTACGAAGCACTCCACTGTTCCGAATATCAGCTCTTCGTAAGGCACCGTTTCCAATAATCGTTCGCGAATGAATCGTTTTTTTCGTCAAATTTTCTGGAAGTGGCGATATCCAAGGCGCGAGGGAATGTTTTTTTGATCAAAATAAACGATTCATTCGCGATCGCTGTTCGAATGGGTTTTTTTCTGTTGGCAATCGTTTTTCAATCGAAAATTTTTTCGCGAATAAAAAGCGATATCGCGATTCAATGTTTTTTTAATCGAGAAAATATAAGCGATTGAAAAAAAAAGCGATTGAGGATTATAACCGAAAGTAGTACGGCAAGGTTCAGACTGACTGACCCGCATACACGTTCGAGTTTCTATATCATAAACACTTCAGTCAGACTATATAAAGTTCGATCATTTTTTCTTCTTCCTTTTCCATTCTTCTTTGCCTTGTGTAAAACTATAGTGTTTCAGTTCAGTTGGCGGTTATATAGATACGACGAGGATATTGAAAGAAATTGAAAATAAAAATATATATATATACATAGGAATAATGGTTATACATATAATTATAACTTCATATTTACATATATTTGTACGGAACACATGCCCGGATATGGTCAGATTGAGTCATTTGCACTTGTAATTTCGTTTATTATTTTGAGTATTTCTGCGTTTTAAAGCTGGTATTATTCCAGATTTCTTGTGTAGTATTTTTCGTGAACGTTTTTGGCATCTGTGCGTGCTGAAAATTTGAGTTGATTCGTCAGATTTTCGCTGTTCGCATGGCTTTTTGTCCTACGATCACCATTCTCCTTGTGTAGATAGATGGCGCTGTATTGAATATAACATTGTCATACGGGGCTTTTGAGTCTTCGAAAGTACTTAATCATTAATATATAGCGCAGGCTATTTGTAAAACTTTTCACAACTGTCATTATTTTTTTCCTTGTGTGTTTGGTTGTGTGAATTAATCCTTTCTGCAGCTCTCTTGGTGGGAGTTTTGTTTTGCGGCTCCCTAAGTGGGATATGGTCAGATTGAGTCATTTGCACTTGCAATTTCGTGTATTATTTTGAGTATTTCTGTGTTTTAAAGCTGGTATTGTTCCAGATTTCTTGTGTAGTATTTTTCGTGAACGTTTTTGGCATCTTTGCGTGCTGACATTTTGAGTTGATTC
The DNA here is from genome assembly GCA_036873755.1 of Hanleya hanleyi. NCBI lineage: Eukaryota > Metazoa > Mollusca > Polyplacophora > Lepidopleurida > Hanleyidae > Hanleya > Hanleya hanleyi. The sequence goes on along the minus strand of JAVTVY010003961.1, from coordinate 4,626 downwards.
GTCGATTTTCGCTGTTCGCGTGGTTTTTTGTCCTATGATCACCATTTTCCTTGTGTAGATAGATGGCGCTGTATTGAATATAACATTGTCATACGGGGCTTTTGAGTCTTCGAAAGCACTTAATTATTAATATATAGCGCGGCTATGTGTGAAACTTTTCACAACTGTCATTATTTTTTTGCTTGTTTGTTTTGTTGTGTGAATTAATCTTTTCTGGAGCTCTCTGGGTTGGAGTTTTGTTGTGAGGCTCCCTAAGTGGGAGTCTATAAGTGCAAAATCCCACAGTTGCCTGGCTTGTGGGATATTTCATGGTAGATGAATACGTATATATATTTCCTGACGGTGCTTGTCAAGAATGTTTTCGTTCCTTTTCCGGTCACATTTTTTGCAATACATGGAAGGAGTGTTTAACGCGCGAAACATGATTTCAAAATAATAGGTGTCAGACCACTATTACAATTTACATTGGCGGCAATGTTAAAAACTCATTAATTAAGTCTCGACTCCATATTTCGCCCAGAAGTACTTTAATTCAAGTGCTACAACCGGACAGACTTCTTGACGGGGGTCGCATCGAAAGTTTGAGTTATGCGCGCTCGTACAAATGACGTCATAATTTTGGCTTTTTTCTCTGCTTTCAGAAAGCGGTGCATAGGCACCCAAATAGTCCCTCAAAGCAACACCTTATTAGGCCTTGAGTTAAAATCAAACGCACAGCGAAACGAAACACATATCATACTCCAATCACCTACCACTGGCCTTCAATTATTCGCCGCAACAGAGACTGGAAAAAATATTGAAAACAATTCACGTCTCTGGCAGAGGTTGCCTAACGGGGTTAACGGATCTGGACTATTTTAATAGTGGTCTTGTCACAATAACACGAAGAAGCGACATGATTTTGAAAAGACAGTTTGTAAGGGCTCGAAAATGACGATTATATCGCTCAAAGCAGTTTGATTCCAGGTATAGTGCGACTTTGCCATATAACTCGCTTTGAGTATATCCCTTTTGCGCACTGATTGGTATCTCGTACAGCGCATTTATGGCGCCATCTCGCCGTGAGAATATGTGAAATATTCGGATGCTCGACCCCTTATATACGCATCCTTGTTTGACCCATGGAAGAAGACGGGGAAGAGTCTCTTATTAACAAATAATAGGTCGAATTTTGTGTTGAAATGTCGGAATGGACAGGAATATGACCAGCCACTCGATTATCATTGCGTCTCGCCATGAAGCCGTCATAATCGGCCTATTAGCCAAATTTGCCATATTCTCGCACAAGCTGGTCGATTTGCCTATAAATCCCCAGTTGTAACTTTCCTTAACTTTTCCCATCAACAAAACAACTATGCTGAAGTTAATCATTCGAAAATTGTATAATCTCAGCCTTCTACGGAGCTAGGCCTAGTTATAGAATTCGCCTCTTGTGTTTATAAGTATACTGACCGGCGAAATTGAGATTTTACGGCATAACAAATAAGTAGATTAGGCCGGCTATACGAGAACATGGCCGTAAAATCTGAGTGTTAACTGGACAGCGAGTGAGAACCCTCTCCATGTAGACTGGATTTAAAAATAAAGTTTTCTTCACTCTTATCGCACAGGGAAAGTCCATAATAGTTCATAGCAAATTCCCTCTCTAGCCCCTGGGAAAGGAAAACCCAAAATTGCCCATGACTGCAGGGCTGAAATTAAAACTGCAATTTGTTTTGATCAAGATATTCATGATGTATGCCTAAATTGTTATGAAAAGTTGCTTGATATGGAAAGAATTGTTTCAATTCCTCTAGATACGCGATTAGAAATAAATGCTGCTATATAATATCAAACTATTTTTTTCTCTTGTGAATGTATTATTGCTGATATTAGGCGGGAATATATTCTGATTGGTAATTAGATATATAAATTGCTATGACAAGATGAGTGTAGTGTATGTACATTTGCTTAATGTGCGTTCGTTTTTCAGTTCCTCTTTCGACAAAGATGGAGTGGCTCTGAAAAGTGCCGTTTTAGATCCTGTCTTCGACATGTCATGGTCGGTTATGAGAAAGGCTACTCGCCAGTTTCCATCTCAATGGACGTGTTGTCCTCAGCCCCGGGACCAAACAGTGTGCGGCGAAGATCTGTGACTTGGTCAGCTTTGTTGCAGGCAAATTCATAGAATGTGTTCCTCAGACTTTCTCCTGCCGCCATCTTCAGACGGAGATTGTAACGGAACGACTTCTGACCTTCTCTATTCGCCCGGTCGTACCTTAGTCGAAGTTCTTCTAGTCTCTTGTTTAGAAAAACAACCTGCTCACAAGCTTGCTGGAAGTAAGATTCTGCTTTCTCCAGATCGGAATAAAGGTTAATGTACTTGCAATCCATTGATTATAGTTGGGATATTTCTTATATTTGATCAGTTCAATGTGACATCAGATTCAATGTGAAATGAGGTTTGGTAGTTCTGACTGTATTTATACTAACCAAACACGAATTCATTATAAGGAATCGACGACACATGTGCGAGTGCTGACAGATCAGTGCTATTTTTACTAGGACCACTAAAATACCCGTCGGCTAAGAACGGGGGAAAAGAAAACAACGCAGAGTTTTCTTCAACTGCTCCCTACACCCCCTGCGTTTTCTCCAGTCAGTAATTTGATTGTCAGTGCACTATACACCAGACTGGACAATCGCAGAGATTAGACTGTAAAGCCATGCGACATGTGACACGGGCTGCTCTGGTTAAAAATAAGCTAATACACACTGGATTTAGCCACACTTTCGGAGGAATGGCCCCTCTCTAAAATAATAATAAGATGAATCGATCGTTTTTTTACGCCATAAGAATTCTTCCTCACATTACCATGTCGATTGGTATACCCCCTTCTCTAAACGGGCAAATGTAAATGTCCTGTAGGGTTGACGTACGAAGCACTCCACTGTTCCGAATATCAGCTCTTCGTAAGGCACCGTTTCCAATAATCGTTCGCGAATGAATCGTTTTTATCGTCAAATTTTCTGGAAGTGGCGATATCCAAGGCGCGAGGGAATGTTTTTTTGATCAAAATAAGCGATTCATTCGCGATCGCTGTTCGAATGGGTTTTTTTTCTGTTGGCAATCGTTTTTCAATCGAAAAATTTTTCGCGAATAAAAAGCGATATCGCGATTCAATGTTTTTTTAATCGAGAAAATATAAGCGATTGAAAAAAAAAGCGATTGAGGATTATAGCCGAAAGTAGTACGGCAAGGTTCAGACTGACTGACCCGCATACACGTTCGAGTTTCTATATCATAAACACTTCGGTCAGACTATATAAATTTCGATCATTTTTTCTTCTTCCTTTTCCATTCTTCTTTGCCTTGTGTAAAACTAGTGTTTCAGTTCAGTTGGCGGTTATATAGATACGACGAGGATGTTGAAAGAAATTGAAAATAAAAATATATATATATACATAGGAATAATGGTTATACATATAATTATAACTTCATATTTACATATATTTGTACGGAACACATACCCGGATATGGTCAGATTGAGTCATTTGCACTTGTAATTTCGTTTATTATTTTGAGTATTTCTGCGTTTTAAAGCTGGTATTATTCCAGATTTCTTGTGTAGTATTTTTCGTGAACGTTTTTTGGCATCTGTGCGTGCTGAAAATTTGAGTTGATTCGTCAGATTTTCGCTGTTCGCATGGCTTTTTGTCCTACGATCACCATTCTCCTTGTGTAGATAGATGGCGCTGTATTGAATATAACATTGTCATACGGGGCTTTTGAGTCTTCGAAAGTACTTAATCATTAATATATAGCGCGGGCTATTTGTAAAACTTTTCACAACTGTCATTATTTTTTTGCTTGTTTGTTTGGTTGTGTGAATTAATCCTTTCTGCAGCTCTCTTGGTGGGAGTTTTGTTTTGCGGCTCCCTAAGTGGGATATGGTCAGATTGAGTCATTTGCACTTGCAATTTCGTCTATTATTTTGAGTATTTCTGTGTTTTAAAGCTGGTATTGTTCCAGATTTCTTGTGTAGTATTTTTCGTGAACGTTTTTGGCATCTTTGCGTGCTGACATTTTGAGTTGATTCGTCGATTTTCGCTGTTCGCGTGGTTTTTTGTCCTATGATCACCATTTTCCTTGTGTAGATAGATGGCGCTGTATTGAATATAACATTGTCATACGGGGCTTTTGAGTCTTCGAAAGCACTTAATTATTAATATATAGCGCGGGCTATGTGTGAAACTTTTCACAACTGTCATTATTTTTTTGCTTGTTTGTTTTGTTGTGTGAATTAATCTTTTCTGGAGCTCTCTGGGTTGGAGTTTTGTTGTGAGGCTCCCTAAGTGGGAGTCTATAAGTGCAAAATCCCACAGTTGCCTGGCTTGTGGGATATTTCATGGTAGATGAATACGTATATATATTTCCTGACGGTGCTTGTCAAGAATGTTTTCGTTCCTTTTCCGGTCACATTTTTTGCAATACATGGAAGGAGTGTTTAACGCGCGAAACATGATTTCAAAATAATAGGTGTCAGACCACTATTACAATTTACATTGGCGGCAATGTTAAAAACTCATTAAGTCTCGACTCCATATTTCGCCCAGAAGTACTTTAATTCAAGTGCTACAACCGGA